>SKCR01018187.1:0-20569 GCA_019454045.1 Zanthoxylum bungeanum | reverse complement strand
TCCGACCCGTAGATCCATCTCCCCCGACGCCAGCACCCTGCTATTCTGCAGGTCCTGCACATCAGTACAAATATGAGCACCACAACCAGAATCAAAAATCAAATTTTAAAACTAGAAGTATTCATATTTATCTCAATAACAAACATACCAGAGGCGATAGCCTTGCCAGCCTTGATATCCTCCCTCTGCCTTTTGCCCATTCGGCAGTCACGTTTCCAGTGACCCCTCTTGCCGCAGTTGAGGCAGATGTCGCAAGATTTGTCCTTTGGCTTCCTAGAAGCCACTGTCAACTTGCCTTTGCCCTTGTTCTTGAACTTCTTCTCTCGCACCTCCAATTTCCTTGGGCCCAGCCCTTGGCGCATGAGAGGTCGATGCATAATGCGCCTCGCGCTTGCTCCCCTTTAGGAGTTCCTTTTCGGACTCCTTCAGCACGGACAACAACTCTCCAAGAGTGTCGTCAGTGTCCATCAACTTATAGTGATGATGATTTGTTTCCAAGTATCGGGTAGCGATTGTAATAGCATATCAATCGTCAGCTCTGCCTCCAAGACAATGCCCATCTTGGCTAACTCATCTATGTCAGCGATCATTTGAGTCCCTGGGCCTCAACTGATGCGCCGTCTGTCATCCGGGAGCGGAAGAGTTTCCTTACTAGCTCGTACCTCTCCATCCGCTTGTTGGTGCGGTGGAGATCACGCAATCTTGCCATCATGTTATAGGGATCCAAGTCCCATTCTGGCGTCTGAAATGCTGGGTCATTGCAGCTAGCATAACTGACTGAGCTTGGTCACAATCGTCACTATGAGTCTTCCATAACTCTAGCTCCAGTGGCTCAGTGGGGTTAGGCGGGAGAGGTCTCTGAATAGTATACAGCACCCTCTCAGCCCCAAGCACTATCTTGAGGTTCATTTCCCAGTTGGCAAAGTTTGTCCCTTTGAAGACATTATCGCCCATGATTATGTCGCGGACATTACCCTTGCCAGTCATCTTGACAACTATAGTCCAACTATAAAGTCAACGATGTTATGGGTACAGTCAAACTGTTACAGCAAAATAACAATATATTAGTCCAACTAATATTAAATATTGACGAAATAATTTTGAAAGACGCGTAAGGCTAAGTATCTGAACGAAATTGCAAATTCAATAATAGCCTCCCACTATTTTCTTCAAGTCTCTAACCCTCTGTAGAGAACTCGGGAAATCGAATTTCCTAGTGGGCTAGGATCCCGTTAAATAACACACACCTTGACTTTGGCCAATAAAAGCTGTATGTATTTAACTTAGGTAGATCTCTATGATCAATTGGATCTCATCCAATTCCTAGATAGGTTAGGTGGACATCCAAGTCCGAAACATATGTATAATGTATGTATCCATTACATTTTCCTAACCCTATCCTCCGAATCATCTAGGCCTTGGCTTTGGCCAAAAACAAACCTAATGATTCCAGTAAGCGGGACCCATTGACGAGGAAAGTTTCGTAATCAATGTCATTGGACAAAAAGTGATCTTGACTTTGGCCAATAAAAATCACGATTTGGACAAGACACCGATATGCAACAAAACTCTCATGATTCAAGTACATCCTTGATTGACAAAGGTCTTGACTTTGGCAAAAACAAACCAATGCCAACTTCGGATCTTGAACAAGAATCATTCAATGGAAGGATATTTGCTTAATATAAATAGAGGGATTTTCGCGTAATTGGCAACCAATTATTTATCTTTGTTAGGTCTCATCATCATACACCCTTAAGCATGCTTCTAAAACATCATAAAGCGCGTAAAGTAAATTAATAGTGATATGCGGATGGATATAAAACACAACTTGTTCCTAGAACAAATCACTCCCTTTCCTCTCCCCGCTAGCACTATTCTACTACTACCCAATTACATAATACAATAAGAGAAACCTCATTTACATTGAGGGGAATTAGGTGAGAAGAGAATACAAAGAGATAAAGAGATAAGGCTGGACACGCAGGTCCAATTTATAAATTCCAAATTTACAATAATTTCTAAAATTACCTTTCCCTTCTAATATCCATCCGATATACACTATTCATTCATCACATACATATATATTCAAACAAGACATGCTTTTACAACCAATCTAATCCAATTAATTAGTCTTTGTTTAAGTGATCATCCAATGTTCAAACAACGGTTTGATTTTGCGCGAGTCCAACTCGATTGAGAATAAGTACATAAGGTACGAATTCGCGAATTATATCGAACTACTTATTAAATCTAATTTAATTCGTATTCAATACTAATTCAATTATTTAATTCCAAATTAAATGTTTACACTTTTAATGTGCTTTAAAGACTTAGATTCTAAATCTAATTCTATTGGGTCTCAAAGCCCAACTAACATCCAATGTTTAATTTAATTCAAGTCAAATGGGCTTTCAATTGATTTATTAAGGCTTGGGCTTTGGTCAATGTGGGTCAAACCCAATTACAAGCCCAAATAAGGAATCACCCTTAAGTGCCATAAAACCAATTTTAAGCCATAAGGCCCAATTAAATTTTTAAAGCCCATTATATTATATTTGGACTTAATGGAGTGATTTAGGCCCAAATTGGATCCAATCTTTTTGGCCCAAATCTACTTGGTCCAACCAAGCCCATTATGCCCAAATACAATATAAAAGCCCAATTCACCAATTAAGCCCATTAATTAAATTTTAATATTCCAAACATTAAAGTCCAATTAAGTAAAGTGTAAAACCAAGATTAATATATTAAACCAAATATTTCAAAAATACCAATTTAATTTATTAATCATATATTGTTCAAAACATATGTCCAACATTAATTTGAACAAAAATCAAGTCCATTTTCATGTCCATGTGTATTCGGCCAAGTGAGAATTTTGTGTCGATTGTTTTTCAATCCGATTGAATCACTAATCTACGTCCCGTATACGTTTTAAGTCATCCAATGATCTTGTACACAAAAAATTCCAACACATCCAATGTTCATACCCATTCGGCCAAGGTTACATTTTTGGGGAAAAATCATCCAATGCATTTCTCAAAATTGATTCCATATAACATTCATTCTATATCTTTCACAAGAACATGCTTCAATCAATTTTACCCAAATTTTAACCTAAAGTATTTCATGCTTAACCATGGCTCCATGAAACCATTGTTGGTTTTTTATTATATGTCCCAAGGAAAGATTAAGCATATGAAATACAACAAATGAATATATATAAAAGATGAAGTATGGCGGAATCATACTTACAATGCTTTAGTGATGAAGAAAATCAAACCAAAAGTGGAAGCTCCAAGGTTGATGATTTTCGGCCCAGGAAGACAAGAGGTGGAAAGCTCCAAGCTTTGTGTATTCCAAGCTCTTTGATGGTTTCCCTATCACCTCTTTATGATCCCTTGAAGGTGCTAGCCTTGTGTGTGAATTTATGTTCCAACAAACACAATTTCTTCAAGTTTTTGCAACAAAAATTGAAGAAATGGAGAGCCCAAAACTGCTTCAGGTTTCGGCAATGTGAGAGAGAAAAGTTCAATGATTTTTGTTACAAAAAATCAATTTATATTTATGTCATAAATTATTAAATTAATAATAAACTTATGACACAAATCATGCAATGGCTTAGAGTGTCAAACACTCAATTCCATGCAAAACCATTGAGTGCATTGTACACTATCTCCATGCAATGCATTAGAATTAAATAATGCATAATATGATATGTGTCATGTGGGCCCCACACGTTTCCAAATGAAAGTGGGCCCATGTGCACTCACGCGTTCGGGTTCGATATTTCCGAAATAGCGAACTTACGTCGCGACGTTAATTAAATCGAATTTAAATAAATAATTGCGCCTAGCGAAATTATTATTTACGTCGCTAACGAATTAATTCTAAATTAACTCGTTTGCCCGAATTAAAATCTAATTTTAATTCGCGTCGAAATCGAATTTCGATTATTATATCGAATATAATAATTTTATCGATTAATTCTAAATTAATCGTTCTGTCTCTAAACAAGGCACTTTATCCAAGATAAAGTTTCTCCGCAATTATCCAAGATTAATTAAGTCCGAATCAAATATCATAGGTGAATCTTCAGGAAGCGACCAAGAGATCTCCGGATATGTTGGCAGTAAATACGGTCGTCGGATAATCCGAACACGTACGTACCTCGTACTACGTTTTTACCGATTCACAAGACAAGGTTGGCTTCTAGCAAAGCGCCATGCCTACCCAATTCTCCAGAAATATTCTTATAGGAATATAAGATCTATATCAAGCGTAGTATACCGTAGTATTGCGTACATCGATCCAGTATCGGATGATCACATGTTAGGCCTGGGGCTGGAGATGTGTCTGCCCCGTACGAAACATATATCGGACATCAAGCAACTAGTCTCTTTAAATCGGACAATCCTGACCTGGTCATATTGTCCCGACGGTTGCAACCTTTTATAGAGTACTAGTTCTGTGTCCTGCGTGATCATCACCTCCATATGTCTGAAGTGATACTTCCATCTCGACATCACATCCAGTACACTACAATTCTCGATAAACCCAGAAGAGGTGTACACAGAACCGGTTAAGGTCCCCAACCACCAAAACCAAAGTTTACCGATTGTCACAAGTACTAGCGATGTAAGTCTCAGGTTAAGACCATATACACTACCCTGATGCGGCCTCCCATAGACACGCAGACATACTACCAATGGGATTCCGCGGGGTCTATCCAGAGCGAAGCTGTTTTCCGTACCATCGGTAAAACACAATCTCCTATCGCACTTGCATAAGTATCCAATACTTAAATATATGAGAACTATGCCGTTGTGCCCTCACAACGTGCACAAGCGCAATACTAGTCTATTCCGCATTATCGATGTCCGATCTCGATAATACTCCGACTAGGGATATTTAATGATTAACCTTATGGATTGATACTGTCTCATATCATCTCAATCCGGTATTAATCATATGGACTTTCGCCATTTATATATCAAAGTAAATATATATTACAAAACGGAAAAAGGCAATTTCATTATCACATAGTAATTTTGTACAATAATACAATATCATTTACAAACAGTGACGCTATGGGACATAATGTCTAACAAACAAAGCCCACATTCAGCACAACCCAGGGAACAAAGCCCGCATTCAGTATAGTTTGGGAATAAAGCCCACCCTCAACTCATTTCGGGAACAAGACCTACAACTTAGTTCGGGAACAAGACCCATAACTCAAATCGGAACAAGACCAACAACTCAAATCGAGAACAAGACCCACGACTCAAATCGGGAATAAGACCCACAACTCCAATCGGGATTAAGACCCTCAACTCAATTCGGGAATAAGACCTTCATCTCAATTCGGGAACAAAACCCTCAACTCAATTCGGGAACAAGACCCTCATCTTATTCTGGAACAAGACACTCATCTGAATTCGGGAACAATACCCTCAACTCAATTTGGAAACAAGTCCCACAAGTCAACTCGGGAACAAGACCCTCAACTCAATTCGGGAACAAGACCCACAACTCAACTCGGGAATAAGACCCTCAACGCAATTCGAGAACAAGACCTCATCTCAATTCAGGAACAAGACCCTCAACTCAATTCGGGAACAAGACCCTCAACTCAATTCGGGAATAAGACCCTAATCTTAATTCGGGAACAAGACCCTCAACTCAATTTGGGAACAAGACCCTCATCTTAATTCGGGAACAAGACCCACATCTCAATTCGGGAACAAGACCCTCATCTCAATTCGGGAACCAGACCCTCATCTCAACTCAGTAACGGTTCGGGAATGGACCACATCTCATCAGTAACGGTTCGGAAATGAACCGTCCTCTCACATCATTAACGGTTTGGAAATGAACCATCATCTTACACCAACTCAGATAGAAGCATCTCGTAAAGCCGCATGTAAGTACGATAGCCGACAAACCAGGTAAATAAAAATACATGCATAACTTTGATAGGGTTGTCACTGTCACACACTGCACAAGCCCCATCAAAGTGGGGGTGACTGTAGACACTTTATTTTTTCATAAAGCCCAATGATGAGCCTCGTATAGAGGCACTACCCGATAAGTTGCGGAAGTCACGGGAAATGGACGTCGGAAGGGAAAATTCAAAAAAAATAATACTTTATCAAATTTGATTCATTTGTTTAGCCTCGGGCTCGCTTGATTGATCTCTGTTTTAAAATATTAGCCTCGGCCCAAAACCCCCGCAACCCACAAAAGCCTTAGCCTCGGCACAAAACCCCCGAAAGCCCACGTAACCATACAAACCCATGCAACCTTTCTTGGCCCACACGCCCAAGCCCAATCCAAAATAATTAAAACACATACAAAACACATGCCAAAATCTCTCCAAATCCCCTTCCAAATTAAAAATATCTTGAATCTAATCCCCACCAAAAATACAGATATTCTTTCCCTAAATAAATTAATTAAATACACCATTTTATTGCTTGATTTGTTTCCTTTGAAAACCCATGCACAAGAAACCCTAGCATGCAACTATAAAAGATAACATATTCCAAACCTTAAAGCCTCATTCTCCCCTACCAATTCATTAACAAAAAGAAAACCCTAAAAAAAAACACAGTCTCTCTCTCTCTCTGCGCTCTAACCTCCCTCGACTCTCCTCTTCA
This sequence comes from Zanthoxylum bungeanum, assembly GCA_019454045.1. NCBI lineage: Eukaryota > Viridiplantae > Streptophyta > Magnoliopsida > Sapindales > Rutaceae > Zanthoxylum > Zanthoxylum bungeanum. Next base: position 13,904 of record SKCR01018187.1, on the reverse strand, counting down.
CTCACTCTCAAGGCCAAAGAACAAAAACATAAAAAAAATAAACCTAAAGTCACTCCACTCTCACCACTCACTCTTCATTCACTCGGCAATAACCCAAAAACCCTAGCTCACGGCTCTCAAGTTGACAACACACTAGCATTGCCTAATTCTCCCTCTCGCCTTACAAACCCAAGGCACAAAGACCCTTGACGCACCGGAAGCAACCCAACATCACATCAAAGCCAAAACGCACAGCCCTTCACCAGTGAAATAGACCAGCCATAAACACAAAGCAGGCCCTACACGCCACATTCACGCACAATAAGCCAAACGTGCAACAAACATCCCACCGACCAAAGCCTGCCACCGACTGATCTCACAAAAACATAGCCAACAACCCTTGCCCCCACGTGAACCATCAAACCCTCATGAACTGCACTGCCTCATTCTCCCTCTCGCCTCACTCAACCCTTAACAGCCACGCACTTGGCTTCACGTAGATACCACACGTCTCATCAGGCCTCTCTCACCCCACCAATAAACAACCAAAGCCACGTATAAACCAGCCCTCCAGCGCACAATCAAGCCAATAAATGTGAACTTGCTGCCATCTGGATGTAAACAATCAAGCCAATAAATAAGATCAAATTAGTTGTGTGAACAATACAAACAACCCCTAAACTGAGTCAAAAATAATAGTCCAAAAATCACCCAAAACAGTCCCCAAAATAGCTCAGAAAATTGCCCAAAATTGCCTAAAATCAGCCCCTGAACCACCCAAAAAAAATGAACAAAACAACGGAACATCGAGTGAAAACAGAGAAAACAGCGAGTGGAAACAGGGAACCAGAAAAACAGTGGAAATGTTAACCCTTCCGGCAATGTCCCAACGCACTCCCGAGAAGCGACTTAAAAGGTAAGACATGAGGTCACCCTTTGTTATATTATATTTTGTCGTCCTGGAAATGGCATGCTTGGTTGGACGTGGAATACGTCCATTCGGGTATGCGAAATCCTACAATGAAAACGGCCAAATTATTTGGTCACATATTTATTATTCCGCATTTATTCCGTGTCATTTTTATTTTTATTATTTCGTATTTAATTTACATTTATTGTTGTTTTATTATTCCTCACTTATTTTGTGTTATTTACCTTCCTTGTTATTTCGCATATTTGTCTCTTCGGGTTTTTATTGTTATATGCATTATCATATTTCATGTCTGTCTATATTGGGTTAATGATTACGTGTTATCCCTTGCGGTATATCGGATGGAAACCCAGACATAAATTTCATAGCCGAATCCGAATGGATGGTAATGCGGTCTGTACTTGGGATACAACTCCATGTACCGCTCGGGGAAATGCTCATGCACGTGCTTAGGTCATTATAGATGTCATTTTCATAATCACGTTCGAACGCGTTTCCGAACGCTACTCAGACGCATGCATTTTGCCTCAATTACGTTCAAATGAATTTCCGAACGCTACTCGAACACATGTATTCTGCCTCAATTACGTTCGAATGCGTTTCTGAATGCTACACGAACGTATGCATTCTGCCTCACTTAGTTCAATCGCGTTTCCGAATGCTACTCGAACGCGCATGTATTCTGTTTACCATGCATCATATCCCATACCATTCGAACGCGTTTCCGAATGCTACTCGAACGGGCATGCATTTTGTTTTACCATGCATCATATCTCACACCATTCAAACGCATTTCTGAATGCTACACGAACACGCATATAGTGGACAGACCTTTTTTTATCATATTCTGTGCATGTTTGCCTCTTTAGTTATTTCTTTTTTACATTACATACTTACTCATCTCTCTTTATATTAACACTTTTGCTGTTATTATTTATTTACGTTTTCGTAAATCTTTGTTTAATATGTTTATGGAATCATGCATTTGCCTTTACTTTTATTTACGTTTATGGGTGTGCAAACTTGTGTATTGATTAAATTATCTTGCATGTGTTGCATAAGATTTGGTTATATTATTGTATAAATCCTTTCATCACAATTGGCATAAGTAAGGGACCATTCTGAACCCAACGGTTTGAGGTCTTCCCTTGCGAGGGATGAGTGTGGCCTTAAATCATTTGCCAGCTCACACTGGGTGGCGACTCCTTTATTTATTCTCCGATTTAGTCCCCTGCAGGCTACTCCGTACTCTCGACCGGGACGCGAGCCCGAACAGCTTCACCACAATCTCTGTTAACACATATATAAAATAAATATTAAGGATGAGACTTTATGTTTGTATGGTAAAGAAAATTTATTGAAATGTGAATGTTCTTTATCAAACGGTCACTATGTTTTGGAAACATATACAAATGTCTTTAATTTAGAGAAAACTACAAGTAGGAAGTCTGAATTAAATAATAAAGAATTATGGCATATGAGATTGGGGCACATAGGTGTTAGACGTCTATCCAAATTGGTAAATGATGGTTTGATTGAAAATCTTCCTTAGATCCTTATCCGATTTATGAGTCATGTATCCAAGGAACGATGACAAAGGCCCTATTTCAAGGTGTTGGACACCGTGCTGGAGATTTACAGGAGCTAATACACAGTGATGGTGTGGTCCATAAATCATGTCGCTCATGATGGTTCAACATACTTTGTGACTTTCACAGATGACAAGTCTAGATATGGATATGTCTATCTGATGAAACATAAGTCAAAAACATTTGACAAGTTCAAAATATTCTGAAATGAAGTAGAAAAAAAAAACCAGTAAATTCATCAAATGCCTTAGATTAGATCGAGGCGGTGAATACATGAGTGAAGAATTCAGAAATATTTAAAGGATAATAGAATTCTCGCCCAATATAGCCCACCAGGAACACCTCAACACAATGGAGTGTCTGAGTGTAGAAATCATACTTTATTAGATTTGGTGCGATCCTTGATGAGCTATACCGATCTTCCTTATTACCTTTAGGGTTACTCTTTACTAACTGCTACCTACATACTTTATCGGGTTCCATCGAAAGTTGTTTCTATGACCCCATATCAGATATGGTTCGGTAGAAATCCAAATCTTAAACATTTAAAGATTTGGGGTTGTCCTGCATACGTTAGAATTACGCAGTAGGATAAACTAGCACCTATAGTGGATAAATATAGGTTCGTTGGATATCCTGATAATTCCATTGGATATCAATTCTATGATTCTGAGCAACGAAATGTATTTGTTGTTCACTTTGTAACTTTTCTTGAAAATCAATTTTTGACAGAAAGTGTGAATTGTAGAGAGATTAAACTTAATGAGTTTGATCCCAATAGTAAGGAACATGAGATTGAACCAGAGATCCAACTAGGTGAAGGTACCACAACACAGTATATACGTAAGTCGAATAAAATATCAAGGCCTCCTGAAAGATTATTTTTAACATCTGATGTGAGCCTTAATGTTCTCCTCTTGGAGGAAATAGATCCGACTATGTATAAAGAAGCGATATTGGATATTGATTCGGGAAAATGGTAGGAAGCCATGAAATCCGAAATTGATTCAATGCATGCCAATCAAGTCTGGGACTTAGTTGAACTTCCTGAAGGAGTTAAACCTATTGGCAGTAAATGGGTTTACAAAAGGAAGCCAGGGCCCGATGGAAAGTTCGAAACCTTTAAGGCCCGACTGGTAGCGAAAGGTTACACTCAACGTCCAGGGATTGACTGTGAGGAAAAATTTTCACCAGTAGCCATGCTAAAATCCATTAGGATTCTTTTATACATTTCTGCATATCACGACTATGAGATATGGCAGATGTGTGAAAACCGCTTTCCTAAATGGATTCCTTGAAGAGGATATCTATATGGAACAACCAGAGGGTCCAGTGAGACTTCAAACTTGGTTTGTAAGCTCCAAAAGTGTATTTATGGACTTAAACAGGCATCCTGGAGCTGGAATCGTCATTTTGATGAGATAATTAGATTATCTGGATTCATCAAGACGAGGAAGAACCATGTGTTTATAAGAAAATTTGTGGGAGCATGATAGTTTTCCTTGTCTTGTATGTAGATGACATCCTTATCATAAGAAATTATATATGGATGATTGCAAAGTGTGAAAGCCTACCTTTGTAAGAACTTCTCCATGAAAGATATGGGTGAATCTTCCTATATACTGTTGGGAAGCGGCCGCGAGTGCGCAGCTGAAAATTAAAAATAAATCAAATTATGATGCCACTATCCATTTACCCAATACCTATTTAATTTATTATTCTACAAGCCTAGACATGTTACTATATATTCTATGCATAAAAACTCATAAAACATGCAAAGAACATAAACTTAAACATGCTAACAATAATAAGAACTCTAATAAAAAATAAAGAAAGAAAAAGACTTACTTGAACCGAAGACTTCCCCAGTCCTCCCTCCAATCTACAAGCTTTTCTCGAACTCAGCAAGCTCTTCCACATTCCAAAGAACCACCCAAGTGTGTGGCCTCCAAAGATGCACACACCAAAGCCAAAACTCAACGGCAAGACTACGCCTTGAGTGCACGGGTATTTTGCCCTTGGTGCTACCCTAGGCAAATACCTCAAAACTTTTAACTCGAGGTTACTCTAGTAAATTAGACTTAAGGATCCTCAAAATCAGTGGCTTACTCTTAAACTTTAGAGTTGCTCACTTATATCAACCCAAGATATGAAAGGTTTGGTGCAAAAATTTATAAAGAATTCATTGGGTTTATATAGGTGCTCCAAAGACAACAAAATTAATTAAGAATCTGATGTTTGATAAATTTTAATTTAATCTTAGCCATTGGAACTTAATTTAGTGGTTTAATGAGATTATAAAACCCTAATAAGAGTTTGGGCTGAATTGGAATTCAAAATAAATAACCAATAAAAAAAATTACTATTCATATTTTTTATTCAAGTCCCAAAGTGCCCCTATCGTCATTTATGTTACTATTCAATTTTTTTCATTCCAAGTCAAAGTGCCCCTATCGTCATTCACCAATCCCTAAGCCACTATAGAACCTCATAAATGATAGGTTCAATAATTAAACATATTGAACCATTTATGAACAATTCCTACAACAATCATATATGCTGTTAAATTTGTATTGTGCATTGTTAACCATTGATTTCGACTTTGTTGTGTGTGACCTTTTGGATTCCCCTCAAGTTGGACATGAAATGAATCGTGATAATTTAATCGAACATAAATTATCCTCCTGTCAGATGGTCGTTCGATTTCAATGCAAAAAGTTGACATCTAGCAACATACCAAGGCCCGTAAATGATAAGGAAAGACATATATACCGATTTTGTATGCGATTTACATATGATACGGTCCATCGCCTCACTGTATCCCCACCGTTTGACCTAGGGTATGGAAAATGTCTACCCATATAGTCAAAGGTATGATGTTGATAGTGTCATGAATAGTGCTAACCCAAGAATCTCACATAATTCTTCTGATGCGAGCCACAGTCTCAAGCACTGATCACACATATCAACCCGCGAACTGGAATACTACTCTTATAAGAAAATATTATCTGAGAGAGTGGCGATTCTCTTGTTGTATCTTTCAAACTTCATGTGTTTCAACAAATGACCCAATCATACCCTTATGACCAGATCTTTTGAACCGGGAAGGAGAATGTCAAAGTTATTTGATCCACACATAAGATTATAAGACCTCAAGTCTAAGGACTAGTCATACAATCGATACATGAAAGTTCTCACACCGACACATGTGATAAACACTCCATGTGAAAACTTTCGGCGGTCAGTTCGATGGACACGAGCAACTCATGCATCCATGTGATAAACCAAACGGACGGATCTCCGCTAGTAGCCTATGAGATCGGGTACAACCACTTAAGGGCGGATCATATCATCATGCTAGTCTCTCCGCTTTCTGAACGCCCAGATTATTCACAAAACTATGAAAGGAACGTTTAAGAGTAATGATTCTCATAAGGCATGGAAGCCATCATCTTATTACTCCAAGGGCTTTATTACAGTGTTTGATGATTCATAAAATTTATGTAAGACACGTATAATAAAGATTGCCATTTATTAATTAATGAAAATATTACAAATACATGTACATATAGCCCATCCACAAGTTGGGTATAGGGCATATCCCTAACAATCTCCCACTTGCATATAGCCAACTAGTATGAATCTGGACACCATACTCCCAGGTGTGCCTATCATGCTTTTGTTGAGTCAGCCCTTTAGTCAGAGAATCTGTAAGATTATCTTCTGTGGGTATTTTCTCTATAATTACTTCTTTTCTCTCAACAATCTCCCTGATGAGATGAAATCGCCTGAGTACATTCTTGGATTTCTGGTGGGACCTTGGTTCCTTTGATTGAGCAATGGCGTCCGTGTTTTCACAGTACATCATGATGCCATTCCTTATCGCGGGAAGCACTTCCAGCTCTGTGATGAACATCTATATCTAGACTGCTTCTTTAGCTGCCTCAGATGCTATAATTTACTCGGCTTCCGTGGTGGAGTCCGCTGTAGTTGACTGTTTTGAGCTTTTCCAACTGATAGCACCGCCATTCAAAGTAAACAGATATCCTGTTTGCAATCTACTATCATCCATATCGGTCTGAAAGCTCGCATCACAGTAACCAATGACTTTCATCTCAGAACAATCTCCGTATGTCAAAAACACATCCTTAGTTCTTCTCAGATACTTGAGGATTGTTTTGACAGCTGCCCAATATTGCTCACCGGGATTTGCCTGATACCTAGTCGTTATGCTAAGAGCATAAGAGACATCAAGTCTTGTACATAGCATGCCGTACATGATCGATCCTATTGCTAAAACATAAAGGATCCTACTCATACGTTCTCTATTTGAAGGAGTATGTGGACATTGCTCCTTAGATAATTTGGTTCCATGACAAGTAGGTAAATTACTCTTTGGAATCTTACATTTTGAATGTTTTCAAAACATTATCTATGTACATAGATTAAGAAAGTCCTAACAACCTCTTAGATCTATTATGGTAGATCTTAATGCGGAGATGTAGGCTGCTTCTCCAAATCTTTCATTGAGAAATTCTGAGATAACCATTGTTTGGTGGTTTACATCATGGGAATATCATTCCCAATGATTAATATGTCATCGACATATAATACAAGAAATACAACAACACTCTCACTACTTTTCCTATAAACACAAGGCTCGACTACATTTTTGATGAAGTCAAATTCTTTGATTGTCTCATCAAATATAATCCAACTTCTGGAGGCTTGCTTGAGTCCATAAATGGATCGTTTAAGCTTGCATACTTTATTATGATCATCCTTAGATGCAACCCCTCATGTTTTATAAATTAGACTTCCTATACGAGGTTCCCATTAAAAAGTTGTTTAAAAATCCATCTGCCAAATCTCATAATCAAAGTGTGCAGCTAGTGCCAGTAAAATTCGAATGGACTTTTGTTGGAAAAAATAACCAAGCCCCAAGATCAACAAGAACAAGCAAAATATATAAATACATGAATGAATAAATTGAAGTATGGCGGAATCATACTCACAATACTTGAAAATGGATGCTTAGATGATGCGAAAATCCTCCCTTGTGCAGTGAAGCTCTCGGCCAAGAAGAAAAGAGGGACTCCAAGTCGAGTTTGATCCTTCCAAGCTCAAGGATTAGTTTCCCATATCACCTATGTATGATCCCTTGAAGGTGCTAGCCTGTTGTGATTTTGAATGCACAACTTCTTCAAATCTTGCCACAAAAATTGAAGAAATGGAGAGCCCAAAACTGCATGTAGTTTCGGCAATGTGAGAGAGAAAAGTTGAATGATTTTTGTTACAAAAAATCAATTATATTTATGCCATAATATTTATTAAATTAATAATAAACTTATGACACAAATCATGCAATGGCTTAGAGTGTCAAACACTCAATTTCCATGCAAAACCATTGAGTGCATTGTACACTATCTCCATGCAATGCATTAGAATTAAATAATGCATAATATGACATGTGTCATGTGGGCCCCACACGTTTCCAAATGAAAGTGGGCCCACGTGCACTCACGCGTTCGGGTTCGATATTTCCGAAATAGCGAACTTACTTCGCGACGTTAATTAAATCGAATTTATAAATAATTGCGCCTAGCGAAATTATTATTTACGTCGCTAACGAATTAATTCTAAATTAACTCGTTTGCCCGAATTAAAATCTAATTTTAATTTCGCGTCGAAATCGAATTTCGATTATTATATCGAATATAATAATTTTACGATTAATTCCAAATTAATCGTTCTCTCTCTATGTATAGTACTTTATCCAAGATAAAGTCTCTCCGTAATTAATCCAAGATTAATCGAGTTTGAATCATACGTCATTGGTGAATCTTCGGGAAGCGACCCAAGAGATCTCTGGATATGTTGGCAGTAAATACGGCCGTCAGATTATCTGAATACGTACGTACCAAGTACTACGTTTTTACCGATTTACAAGACAAGGTTAGCCTCTAGCAAAACGCCATGCCTACCCAATTCTCCAGAAATATTCTTATTGGAATATAAGATCTATAACAGGCGTAGTATACCGTAGTATAGTGTATATCGAACCAGTATCGGATGATCACATGTAAGGCCTGGGGCTGGAGATGTGTCTGCCCCGTACGATACACATATCGGACATCAAGCAACCAGTCTCTTTGAATCGGATAATCCTGACCTAGTCATATTATCCCGATGGTTGCAACCATTATAAAGTACTAGTTCTGTATCCCTCGCGATCATCATATCCATATGTCTGAAGTGATACTTCCATCTTGACATCACACCCAATACACTACGATTCTCGATAAATCCAGAAGAGGTGTACACAGAACCCGTTAAAGCCCTGGACCACCAAAACTAAAGTTTACCGATTGTCGTAAGTACTAGCGATGCAAGTCTCAGGTTAAGATCATATGCACCTACCCTGAAGCGGACTCCCATAGACACGCAGACATACTACCAATGGGATTCCGCGGGGTCTATCCAGAGCGAAGCTGTTTTCCGTACCATCGGTAAAACACAACCTCCTACCGCACTTGCATAAGTATCCTATACTTAAATATATGAGAACTATGCCGTTGTGCCCTCACAACATGCACAAGTGCAGTACTAGTCTATTCCGCATTATCGATGTCCAATCTCGATAATACTACGACTAGGGATATTTAATGATTAAACCTTTATGGATTGATACGTCTCATATCATCACAATCGGAACTAATCATAGGGACTCTTACCATTTATATCAAAGTAAATAAATTACAAAACGGTAAAAGGCAATTTCATTACTACATAGTTAATTTTGTATAATAATACAATATCATTTACAAATAGTGACGCTATGGGTCATAACTGTCTAACAACTTTATCATTGCAACAGGCGAGAGGTTTCGTCATAGTTAATTCCTTGGATTTGTCTATAATCTTTTACCACCGACCTAGCCTTATAGGTTTGGATGTTTCCTTCTGCATCAGTTTTACGCTTGTAAATCCACTTGCAGCCTATGGGTTTTATCCCTTCAGGTGTATCCACCAAGTCCCAGACTTTATTCTGATACATAGAGTCTATTTCGGATTTCATGGCCTCAAGCCACTTGACTGAATCAATGTCACGCATTGCTTCGTCAAAACTGGTGGGATCGTCATTATCAATGACCTGATCATGTTCCTCATCATATAGAAACTATATCTTTCAGGCTCATGTCTTTCCCAACCAGACTTCTAAGTTCATAACCTTGTGATTGTTCCGTCGCTGCCCTTTTGAGGGGCCTGGGGTTTAGTTCTATGTTAGTTTGCTCTTCTCGTACCTCATCGAGGTCAAGTCTACTCCCATTATGTTTCTTGAGAAGGAATTCATTCTTTAGAAATTTAGCATTTCGTGTGATAAATGTTCTTTGTTCATTTGGGACGAAGAACACGTATGCTCTTGAGTTCAATGTATATCCTACAAACTTACATTTAACTACCCTATCATCCAATTTGTTAGTTTGTGTGAGCTTAACAAATGCGTCACATCCCCAAACTCTTAGATAACTAAGACTAGGACGTTTCCCAGACCATAACTAATAAGGTGTTTGACTAACAGTCTTGGAAGGAACTTGGTTTAGTAATAGTGTTGCAATTTCAAAAGCAAGACCAAAAAATGAAATAGGTACATTCGTGTCTGGCATCATTGATTAGAGCATATCTAATAATGTCTGATTTCTCCTTTCGGAGACCTCATTATGCTGTGGAGTTCCCGGAGGAGTCCACTGGGAAACAATGCCATTTTCTCTCAAGTAATCTTGAAATTCGTTGCTTAAGTATTCACCACCTCGGCCAGACCTTAGTGATGTAATACTTTTATTAAGCTGGTTTTTTACTTCAGCTTTGAAGTCTTTGAATTTCTCAAAGGCTTCAGATTTGTACCACATAAGGTACACATACCAATATCGCGAGTGATCATCGATAAAGGTAATGAAATAGGAGAATCCACCTCTAGCGGTAACTGATATTGGTCCGCATACATCAGAGTGTATGAGTTCTAATGTCTCCACTGCACGTTGTCTTTTACCTTTGAATGGTAATTTGGTCATTTTACCAAGTAAACAAGACTCACAAGTTCCATAAGGTTCATATTCGAAGGATCTGAAATACCCATCCTTATGTAGCTTAGTTAATCTTATTTCATTGATATGACCTAAGCGACTGTGCCATAGAAGTGATTCATTGAGATTATTATAGTTAACGTTGTATATATTAGAGGTTGAACATTCTTTGTTAGTTTGTAAGACATAGATACCATTATTCAAAATACCACCTCCATATTTTATTTCATTGAAATAAATAGAACATTCATTACAACTTATTAGGCATGAAAAGCCTTTATTACATAAAGAAGAAATTGAAATTATGTTCTTTACTAGAGAAGGTATATAAACACAATCTTCTAAGTCTAAAACTAAACCATTCGGAAAAACTAATGAATAAGTCCTCACGCATAATGTAGCCAGTTTTGCTCCATTACCCATGAGTAAGTCAACCTCCCCATGACGGAGTCTCCTACTGTTTCTCAGGCCCTGTACATTGTTACACAAGTGAGTCCCACAATCGGTGTCAAGCACCCATGTAGAAGTTTCAGAGTTTTGAGAATATAGTTCAATCATATACAACATACCTGAAGAATTGGGCTTCTTGGCCTCTTGGGCTTCCCTAGATTTCTTGGCTTTCAAGGATCTGCAGTCTTTCTTCCAATGACCCTTCTTTCCACAAAAGAAACATTTCCTCTTTCCCTTTTTCTTCTCCACCATACCATTGGGCTTTAGGTGATCTGAAGCCTTGGCCTTGCCCTTATTTTCTTTGGGCCTCGTGGCTTCAGGTCCGTACCCGTAAGCATGACGGAGGTTTTAAGCTCCGGTTTCAAGTCCTTATCTGCTTGCTTTATCAGATTGTACAATTCTGCAAAAGTAGCTTCTTTATGAGACATGAAACTGCATAATAAAGTTAGAGAAGTCTTTTGGTAAGGACTGAAGAATTAGATCGTGACCTGTCTCATGATCCATGATGAACCCGAGGTTGGTCAATTTTTCAATGTGGCCAATCATCTTAAGCACATGTCCACTAACAGATCCTTCCTTATACCTTGTTTAAATAAGACACATGACACTTGGAATCTCACGGTATGAACGGAAGTTGCGTACAACTCCTTCAAGTGAAAGATGATGGTTTGAGCATCCATATCTTCGTGAGCTTTCTGAAGTTCGTCCGACATAGAGCCAAGCATTATGCAAACTGCTTGCTCATCATCATCGACGTGTTTCTTCCAAGCATCAAATGTATTTTGGTCAGCATCTTCTACGGGTTCAGGGGGAAATGGTCTTTCAAGAACATAGAAAATCTTTTCTTGTCGTAAGACAATTTTAAGGTTTATAAACCAGACATTGTAGTTGTCCCCTTTGAGCTTATGCTCATCAAGGAAGGAACGAAGTGATACTCTGTTTGTCATTTGAATGTTTGTTAAATATTTTAACCCACGTGTTAAGAGAGAATGTTAAAACTAGGAATATGTTTTCAATAATGTTTCATAATAACATTGGCTTTTAATATTATGAAGTTGCTCCCAGTCAATTGTTTTAAAATTTTTAAGCAAATCGCATCAACCCCATTATGATGGATTTCTTATGGGCAAGGATCCCATTATCTTCATTTCAGAACTCTGACTAGGGCCGGTCGTTATAAAATATGATAATTAGGTAGGTTCTCAATCAATTTATTGTTGAGTTCTAATATAGGTCCCAAGAATCATGAAATCAAGCATAAAAACGCATGAATACATCAAAGGAATAAGGCGGAAACATTACTCACATAGATCGGTTTTGTTGCGAAGAAGAATAAGACCATTTTTCTCCTTGTTGAAGCTCGGTTTGGCCTCCTTGAACAGCAGGGACTGCTCGGTTTTGGGCAGTGATGGCTCCTCCAAAATCGGCCATTGATGACTCCATGGAAGCTCAAAGCTTCAAGCTCCAAAAATAAATCCAAGCTCATAAATTTGTTTCCCTATCACCTATGTATAACCCAAGGTGTGTGCTAGCACTTAGATCTTGCAACAAGATCATTAGCTTCTCCATTTTTGTGTGAAAACAAAAAAAAAATGGGAAGAAGAATCGGTCACCATGACCGTGAGAAGAGAGAAGAAGGTTTTGGCTCCCAAAGCCTTAAAACCGTATGTCCTTCAAAGAGGGAGAGAGAGAAAAGCTTTTACATTTTTTTTATATATTTTCAAAGTAAATAATAAATAAAACATATATCACTTTTAATACAAAAGTCAAAAAGCAAGAAATAAATAATGTTATATTTCAAAAAGCTTTAAAAGCTTTTCATCAACTCAAATAACTATTCACATAAATAATCCAAATTCCAATATAAAAAGTGAACACATGTCATGTCACATCACTGAAAGTGACAAGTGACTTGACGATGATGCGACTAGCGATTTGACGCTTGATGTGACTTGCGTGTCGCACTCGAATTCGAAATGCGAATGCGCTCGCAATCACTCTCAGGATCGGGTTCGTTAATTCCAGATTAACGAATTTTCCGTCGCGTCGTAATTAAATGATTACGCCTAGCGAATTCACTATTCACGTCGCTAACGAATTAATTCTAAATTAATTCGTTCGCCCGAATTAAAATCTAATTTCAATTCCGCGTCGAAATCTAATTTCGTTATAATATATCGAATATATTAATTTATCGATTAATTCCAAATTAATCGTTCTCTCTCCTTAACGATATTTTATTCGAGATAAAATATCTCCATAATTAATCCCAGATTAATTTTCTCTCTCATCGAATTAATCCCAGATTAATAAAGTGCGAGTCATACGTCATCGGTGAATCTTCGGGAAGCGACCCATGAGATCTCCGGATATGTTGGCAGTAGAATAAAACGGTCGTCGGACTATCCGAACACGTAAGTACCTCGTACTACGTTTATACCGATTTACAAGACAGGGTTGGCTTCTAGCAAAGCGCCATGCCTACCCAATTCTCCAGAAATATTCTTACAGGAATATATAGATCTGTATCAAGCGTAGTATACCGTAGTATGCGTATATCAGCCCAGTATCTGATAGTCACGTGCTAGGGCTGGGGCTGGATAAGTGTATGCCCCGTCCGAAGCACATGTCGGATGTCTGGTAACTAGTCTCTATAATCGGATAAACATGACCTTGTCATAATATCCCGATGGCCGGCCAGCACTTAAGAGCACTAATACCGTATCCTGCGTGACATCATCTCCACTATGACTGGAGTGATACTTCCGTCTTGACATCACACCCAATACACTACGACTCTCTGATAAACCCAGAAGTGGTGTCCGCAGAACCGGTTAAAGCCTGTACCACCAAGACCAAAGTCTACCGATT
>SKCR01018186.1:0-20309 GCA_019454045.1 Zanthoxylum bungeanum | reverse complement strand
ATACACGCTACCTAAGATTTGGCGCCAAAATTCCAGCCAAATGGACGCCTCGTTATTTGCATTAGGTTTTACTGCATCTAATGACACGTGGAAAATCCAGAATCCTTCTATCGGGTATCGTCGAATGGAGAAAAGAACTACAACATCAGATGTTGTGCACTCACCACAACGTCAATAAATTTCATTTGTGTCTTCCCCGTTTGACACGACAACATCAGAAATCTAAATACATGTAATGTACTCATCAAGTCAGAGGTTGATTCGACGTTTAAACAACCACTATTTCGAGTTGTTTGATCATTCGACACCACCTCAAACGTAAGATCAATACAATTGGAATATCGATTCGACACAACATCTATACAAGGCTTGACGCAGTACCTACTCGCCATTCGACTTAACACCTAATAAAATATAGGTACCATAGTAGCAACCTCTCGACACGACATTTTAGGAAATCAATAGCCTCTTACAACAAGTTGAGTGTGATTACTCCTGAACCACCATCTGGTTCAGTCGACCAGGGGACATCCCCGGATGACTCGAGTCGAGTCATAGAATCGTGGAACACTCATCTCATACGACAAGTGGAGTGCGATTACTCCTGAACCACCATCTGGTTCAGTCGACCAGGGGACATCCCCCAGATGACTCATGTCGAGTCATAGAATCGTGGAACACTCATCTCATACGACAAGTGGAGTGTGATTACTCTTGAACCACCATCTGGTTCAGTCTACCAGGGGACAACCCCTAGATGACTCATGTCGAGTCATAGAATCGTGGAACACTCGTCTCATACGACAAGTCGAGTGTGATTACTCCTTGTAACACCCCGCCAGAGGCAGGATGCTACCGGCAGGAGACAGGATTGACCCATCTCCATAAGCCTCTAAATCAACTGAAAAATTCGGCATGATGTATCCTAAAAACTGGATAACCTGGATCGCAGTCCAGCATCAAAGACAATCCAAGAAAACATCAAAACAATAAAAGGACCTCAGGTCCAAATAAATTCATCAAAACCACAACCTAAGGGCTCTGTGCCCACATCATCTATCAACACTCAAGGGCTCTGTGCCCACAACAACACATGCAATCAAAACTTTAAATTATTAATACAAACCACGTGCTCAGTGCGATAAAATAAAACAATAAATCAAATATCCTAATCTTCTAAAACATTTCCCAAGACACTTGCGAGGGTGACTGCCGCTGGGTAATCCACGTCTCGAGAATGACTTCCAAAGCTCGTTATGATTGACCAATCTACAAGTTATTCCTGCAAAACTGGCAAACTGGTTTGGTGTGAGTTTTAAAACTCAGTAAGTAACCCTGCTAGTAACACGACAAACAAGTCAAACATAACAGCCGTTTATCAGATTTACCAAGTTACCTTAAATTCGAATTTATTAATTTATTATTATTCCTTATTCTTAACTCTTATCAAAGTTTCACATTTTCATATTAACATATATGCTAATCTAATAGCTAACGGCTAAAGTATACAAAGCAAATCGTATATATATCTATACTTTATCACAAGAGTCCAACTTTGAAATATCATCAAATCGCTATGTTAAATAAACTTTTCTCAATATCAAATCAAGCCTTTCTTAACTTCCTTTAATTACAACATCATTACAATGACCTAACAATCGCGATTCATATACATTTACACATACCTTAACACACCCCTCTTCTATACATGCCAAAAATAATTTCTAAGGTTCTTATACATATGCATGCATACCAATACAGATTCGCTTTAAACATCTAACACACATTAGTTTCCGAATTCATTAACTCATTTCACACAAGCATTCGTTATCCATATAATCAACGAGCTCCATCATACACGTACATACACACAGTCACACATGCAATCATCATACAACTAATCATGACGCAAACTTAACAACCAATACATCACAAGAACATACAGTCAAACAATACATACATATCACGGCACACCAAGTTTGTCACGCGACTCCTCATACATAAGCACATTCATAACAAACATTCCAAGACACGACTCAAACACTCACGTACAAACATATGTTTCAAACATGTGAATACACCTCTTGTTATCAAATTCAAATATCATACCTTTAATAATTCTCATAGCCTTTTCCTTTATCGATCAAACATAATCATTCAGGCTCTCTATCTAGGAACATCTGATATAACATCTTTATCAACTGAACATATCCAACCTATACATATCTTAGTATCATAAGCATATACGAATACATACTTATCTATATTCACACATTTTCGTATTTATTCACATACACAATTCATATCGTTACAGATTCATACCTTTATGTACATTCATACATACGCATAGTCATTAACATCATTAAACCTCTTACTTTATATTATGCTAGTAACAAAAGCCATACCTGCGATGATCGTTTCACTTAGCTACACATAACCTCGAACTGCTTCTTAAACTACCTCTTAACTATCTTCTGTTTTACCTAACATATTATCATCTATATATGTATATATGTAAAATCAAGATACGAAATCATACATTAAGCTCTCATCGCATGAGTTACTTACCTGGCTTCGCGAGCGCCGAAGATCCTAGTCAAGTCTGTCAAAATAAATGACGAAAAGCCGTCAGACACACGACTTACAAAGTTCTCGATCAAACTACTATAAAATTCTAAATCTCTTCAAAATGATCAAATCAACTCTGATTTCAATACATTCAGTCTCAGTAATCTTAGAACATCACTACAATCTATTCCAAGCCACTAGTTCACTTAAATTCCCGATTTTACGCGTTCTTAGAAAATCTTCCGAAAACGTTTCCGCAAACGCTACGGAAAGGTCTCGAACCCCCCGAACCATCCCGGATTTACCCAAACATGTTCGTAATATCAAAAATAACTCATAACTATTATCAAAACCAAAATGCATCTTTATACGCAAAAACTCACTTTTTCCCAAAACTTACATATTCTATCGGATCGAGCAAATCTAATCCGTTTCTCCCCGGATTCTACCACATTTATCGTTTTAACACACTAAGACATATTCAATTCATTCATGTCCATTTATTACTCTACGAAACTACTGGAACAATCCGATTATATGACAATACACTTTGAAATATGAAATTCTAAACGGAGAGTCGTACCGAAATTTCGAGGCCGTATTCGGACTCCCACCGGCCATACGAACGCGCTGGTGTCGACGGAATTCTGATCGGAGCAACCGTTCGACATGGGTTTACTGTTCACCGAATCTTCCTCTCTCGATTCGCGAGCCTTCGGCCGCTGTTCGGCGAAACCGACTCCGCACACTCGTAGTACTCTCCGAGGTCTTCGATTTGGTAGGTGGCACGGCTCGTGAAACGACCGACGAGCCGGGATCGACACACCCAAGGTCGCGCCCTCTTCTTCCATTTTCTTGCCGTTGCCGGCGTCTAACGGCCGATCGCCGGCCACCACGCTGCTTGCCGTCGCTGGGGGAGCAGATCGGCACGGCGGCGCGCCGGCCTGTGGTGGCCGGAAACGTCGCCGGCGAGCCCAACTTCAAAAACGCGATTAGGGGTGCGAGAGAGAGAGTTTTTGGCTTATGACATTTCTGCAATTTCTTAAAACTATGAGGCAATATATACTTTCTGGAAAATAACACTTTGGTCCCTGGAAAATTACAAAACAGCCCCTGTTCTAGAACCTTTTAGAAACTCGCAATTTCGGAGCCCTTCTGATGCGATTCTCGAAAAGTGTACAACACGAAAGTTGTTCATCTCGGAAAAATGAGTTCGATGGTTCAAGAACCAACTCGATCGGAGTTCGTTTGCTCCTCCTGTGACCGTAACAGTAAACTTTACGCTTTTCACGAAAATCGCGTAACTGACTTTCGATCTTACGCGTTTTCCAATGCGACGAAAATTCATAATCTATTATTCTAACTCGTATAACATCGCTTGAACTCTTATTCTTCCTCATCCTCATGCTCCGAGACTAAAACACCCGTCCGAGAATCTTCTAAAATAGTCCTGAAAATCTGGGATATTACACTCCTGAACCACCATCTGGTTCAGTTGACCGGGGACATCCCCCAGATGACTCATGTCGAGTCATAGAATCTTGGAATACACTCGTCACATACGACAAGTCGAGTGTGATTACTCCTGAACCACCATATGGTTCAGTCGACCAGGGGACATCCCCCAGATGACTCATGTCGAGTCATAGAATCTTGGAATACACTCGTCACATATGACAAGTCGAGTGTGATTACTCCTGAACCACCATCTGGTTCAGTCGACCAGGGGACATCCCCCAGATGACTCATGTCGAGTCATAGAATCATGGAATACACTCTCTCATACGACAAGTCGAGTGTGATTACTCCTGAACCCCATCTGGTTCAGTCGACCGGGGACATCCCCCAGATGACTCATGTCGAGTCATAGAATCATGGAATAGACTCGTCTCATATGACAAGTCGAGTGTGATTACTCATGAACCACCATCTGGTTCAGTCGACCGGGGACATCCCCTAGATGACTCATGTCGAGTCATAGAATCTTGGAATACACTCGTCACATACGACAAGTCGAGTGTGATTACTCATGAACCACCACCTCGTTCAGTCGACCAGGGACATCCCCCAGATGACTCATGTCCAGTCATAGAATCATGGAATACACTCGTCTCATACGACAAGTCGAGTGTGATTACTCATGAACCACCATCTGGTTCAGTCGACCGGGGACATCCCCCAGATGACTCATGACGAGTCATAGAATCTTGGAATACACTCGTCACATACAACAAGTCGAGTGTGATTACTCCTGAACCACCATCTGGTTCAGTCGACCGGGAACATCCCCCATGACTCATGTCGAGTCATAGAATCTTGGAATATACTCGTCACATACGACATGTCGAGTGTGATTACTCCTGAACCACCATATGGTTCAGTCGACCAGTAGACATCCCACAGATGACTCATGTCGAGTCATAGAATCATTGAATACACTCGTCTCATACGACAAGTCGAGTGTGATTACTAATGAACCACCATCCCGTTCAGTCGACCGGGGACATCCCCCAGATGACTCATGTCGAGTCATAGAACCTTGGAATTCACTCGTCTCATACGACAAGTCAAGTGAAATTACTCTTGAACCACCATTTGGTTCAGTCGACCAGGAACATATCCCTGATAACTCATGTCGAGTCAAATAGAGATCATGAAATTCACTCTCCTCATACGACAAGTCGAATGAGATTACTCCTAAAACACCACCTGGTTAAGTCGAGCGGGGACATACCTCTAATGACTCTCGTCGAGTCAAATTGAAATATGTTTTTTTTTGTATCTTTGTACTACATGTTGAGTGAAATATCTTCTAAAAACCATTGACTGGTTCAGTTCGCATAGGGAATTCCCCATAAACTCACACGGATCACAAGCTAAAGATATGAGTCCCCCCACACTATACAACATGTCGATCAAGGTTAATACCCAAAAAGCCTTCGACAGTTTCAAACAAACCAAGGACAAACCTCCTGGGCTATTGTCGAAAGCGGAAGAAGACCTGAATTCTTCCTCCTCCCGACTGTATGACGGGACGTCATGTGGATTAGCTCAAAACCAATGCCAAGATCAGTGAAATAATTATCCATATCTTGATTCATTCGACAGGCTCGAAGGTACTCCCCAAGTCTAGGACTTTCAGACTTACAGAGTAGGGGACAAACTGTACGGGCCAAAATTGGGCCCAGGGATAAAATCGACATTTACCACAAGGCCAACCACTAAATCTGGAGCCCATTAGTAGATCCACGGGCCGCCTCACGGGCCCAAACTCACTAACATAAAGAGAGCCAAACAAACACCAGTTACGGAAATCAAGAAGAGGATCCGAATTCATAAATCTCATCATGAAGTTGACGGTTTCGAAGGAGAAATACGATCGTCAGTTATCAGGCATAAATCACCTAAATTACACCATCATTGAAGATGACTCCAACGGGCAGAATAGGGACCCCGGTTCAGGGAACCTATAAAATAAGAAGACGAAGCAATAGAGAGGCATATTCTCTGGAAAACTACTCCTATCATCAAGAAACTACTCCAATACACCGCCCTCACGGCTAGCAAATCTGTGGTTGAGGTATTCCATAGACCTTAACCCTTTCATCTTGAATTCATTCGCCCTTACGGCTTCCACCATACCGGTGGACAGTAACCTTCTCTTTCGCTCTACTCTTGTTTTGTAAGTTCGTTCGTGCCCCTCAGCTCACTATCTTGATTGTGGACCTCGACCGAAATCAGTTTCCACAACTGCATCAATCAATGATTTAATACAAATATGCGAACCAAATTTAGGGGGTCGTTTTTTCATGTTCGTTGCACAGGTCATGTCCTTAATTTATGTGTTCAAGATGGTTTGGAAAAATTATCACCTTTCATTGAGCCTATTAAAAAAGTACTTAATTGCATTTAGTCATATTCTCAACTTAAGAGAGAATGGGTCAAGTTTTGTAAATTTAATGGTATTAAACCGATAAAATTTTCATGAGATGTTCCAATACGTTGGAATTCAACTTATTTTCTTTTATGTCAAGCTTTGCAATACAAAGATGCATTATGTAGTTTTTTTCTCAAAATGTTCAACATATCACACTTTTTCCTAGTCAATGGGAAGTTTATGAAAAACATTTAGAGATTTTAAAAGTGTTTAATGATGCTACACTAATTTTTAGCGGAGTTTATTATCCTACAGCACATTTATTTATTCTTAAAAGTTTGAATATTGTTGGAACTCTCGATGAGCATGTTGATAGTAGTGATCCTAATGATATTGTTTTGTTTGAAGTTATTAATGTTATGAAACGAAAATGGTTGAATTATTTTAGAGACATTCATTTACTTTATCTTATTGCTGCTGTTTTTTATCCTAGATTTAAATTAGAAGGTTTGAATAGTGTTTTACGTTACCGTTTCTATGGATATTTAGGAATATCATATGAAGTTGATATTACAAGAATAATAGCTAAAATAAAAATTAATTTAATATAGTTATTTAATGATTATGTTAGAAGATATAACTTGTAATCAGTAGGACAATCTAGTAGTAGCGAAACGACCGTAATGGAATCTAGACTTAGCGCAGGTGATCGTTGGTTATTACAACGAAATAAAAAACATAGAGATAACATGACTAATAACCCGAAATTAGATAATTATTTATCTACAAATTTTGAGTTTTCAACTGAATGTTTAGTTAGTAAAAATTTCCAAATCCTTGAATGGTGGAACCGACATCAAAATATATATCATGTATTATCAATTATTGATAAAGAGATATTGACATCACTTGTTTTCACCATTGCGGTTGAGCAAGCCTTTAGCATCGGAGGCAATATATTGGAAGTCAGACGGTCTTCATTACATCCAAGCACTCTAGAAGCAACATCATGTGTGGATGATTGGACCTGAGCTGATCTGAGGCAACAACAAGATGCTCCTGATGAAGTTGAAGACTTGTTTGATAATGAATCTGCAAGTGCAAGCGGAACTGGAGCTGCAGGATCAACATGCACGGATGATGATTGATAATTAAATATTTAAATAATTGTACAATTACAATGGGGGAAATATCTTTAAAATATAATGGAACTACGTGAGCTTTGATTCCTCTCACCCCTGTAAGATACGTAGACAACTTAATTTTTTAAAAATTTAAGTTCAACCTCTTTAATTTAATTTTTTTTATTTGTTTAGATAAAAAAAAATTTTTTAATTTAATGTAATTATGTAATGTAATTGTAAGTTTATTATATAAATTCAAATTCTTAATTTTAAATTATTTTATTTTATTAATCTCAATTTTTTATTTTCAATAAAGCAAAAAAAAAAAAAAAACCGAATGGAACCGGAACCGGAAAATCGGAATTAATCGGTTCGGTTTCGGTTCCACACAAAATGGAACCGGAACAGCTCGATTCAATTCCGAATCGGAACCGAACCCTGACTACCTCTAATTGCTACATCAGTCACATTACTGTTCCCCAGTCAAATTTGTTATCTCAGATATATTATTTACCTTAATCACATTGTTGACCATCAGTCAAATTGAGCATAGTCACACTTTTGACCTCAGACATATTGCCAATCTTCTGTCACACTTGTGACATCAGTCACATTATATATCTCAGACATATGCATTATCCTAGTCACATAACTAACTGATCGGTGAAATCACACACGTTACGCAAGCGCACGTATCGCTCAAGTAGTATAAAAATATCGATCCCACGAGGACTTAATTTCTATGTTGAATATTGAAGTTATTTGTTTACATGTATCTAATTAAGGTTGGAAAGGAATGTTCGTTGGTTGAAGATGGTGTTAACTAAATAAATAAATAAAAATACAAAATTAAGAAAAAAATGAATTTAATAATAAAGAAAACATCTAGGGTTGTATATTACTCTAATGATGAATTGATTCTCCTATACATGTGTAATAAATCAATTGTTAACCTGGAACATGAAGATATACAAAAGCCTCTTCCAATGGTCAGATACAAATACCCAAAGTAACCCAATTAACTATATTCCTATGTTAATTAAGAAACTTCGAATTCATTAAGTTCAAGTTCCAATTGTGGCTACCCACGCCCGACATGTATATTCCTATCCTGGAAGGAAATCTCTAAGGTGAGATCGTGAGCTATTGAATCTAAGGCTGAAACCTAAAATCTCTTTTCCAAGTTCATTTTAAATATACCATATCAATCTTATTGGTGATCAGGCAACAAGAAGCATTAAAGTTAAAATTCAATAAACAAGTCAAAGCATCACACATTATATAAAGAAAAACAATTATTAAACTCATGAATATTGTGCTTTATCACTTCCCTAGATTAAAAATAAAATAATGTGGGTTAGGGGATCCGCCTTTAATATTTCAAATGTAGAAATCTCACTTTATTATAATATAGAAATTGTCAGTGTTACCCGATTAATTAAGTCCAACCAGCCATATAGGCGGTGTTATTATTTGTCCATAAACCAGCCATATAAGCGGTAATCATTTGTCACCTAAAGACCGACCATATAGGCGGTGTCACATTATGTCAAATAAATAAAATTAGTCATGTAGAAAAATTAATCCATATTATTAAGTAAGTAAGATTGATCTACCCTATCATATTAAAGGTTTCACCTTTCCCCCAGTAGAAAACTAACTACAAAATATAAAAGAAAGATAAAATAAACAAACTATTATTACTACAAAAATAAAAATACATTACTATAAATATATACAAACAAGATACAATACTCAGTTCCTTATTAAGAAACCTAAGGAAAGTCTGAAATTTACAAATGAAATCAAGCTCTATTTATAGGCAAAATTTTGCCTCCACCAAACATGCCATCAAATCCTCATGTTTGGTGGAAGTTTGACAATTGTAAATTGTCATTTCCTTCTTTTTTTTTTTTGGTTTTTGATAATGACTTTAATAATTACACATAATATACTTTGGATTTTTCATCAATTTCGGTCTTGAAAAATTCAGAATTCGAACTTCTTATAAACATCATAGTTGTAGATCTTTAAGTCTTCTTTTCATCTGGACCTTGAATCACCTCAATCCAATATCAGAGTAAAAATTTATAGCCAAAATATGAAAATTACGCAAAGTTGAAATTTCCGAAATTGTACTTCGTTAGAACGCCATTTCAAGTTTCCAACCTCCAAAATCCAAATGTCAAGTCCAGTTTTTACCCTTATTTGTTCCACATTTCGTCTTGATTGATTCCATTGAGTCTCGATTTTATTTTATCTGTAAAATAAACTAAAACACATCAAAACGTTCATAAAACTCGAGAATCCATACAAAATATTAAGTAAAAGAGGTGGTAAATATTGATATATTTTCTACTCATCACTAACCCTCAAGTATATTAAGGATACTTATATTTGAGACCTCAGTCACATTATAATTGTATTTTTTACATACAGTCATATTTTTAACTTAGTTATGTTGTCAACCATCAGTCACATTATAATTGTATTTTTTTTTACGTACAATCACATTTTTACCTTAGTCATGCTGTCAACCATCATTCATATTAGTTACCTCGGTCCATATTGAGCACATTCACAATTGTGAACCTCAGTCATATTACTGACCCTTATTCACACTTGTGACCTCAGTCACATTAGTTATCTAAATCACATTGCCAACCCTTAGTCACATTACCGATCATCAAGCACATTGAAAGTAATCACATTTGTGATATTAATCACAATGTGATTGTATTTTTTGTACAGATAATCACAAAATTACTGTCAATTGGTGTTTATCTGATTGTTTTTTTTAGACACAATCACAATATGACTATAAAGTGGTTCATCTAGATAGAAAAGATGAATTAATATTTAGTGTATATTTAAAATAAAAAATATATGCTTTTAAAATGTATTATGCTCAAATGAGAGATAATTGATTAAAATGTATTATGCTCAATAATTTTTTTTTGTTTTATAAGGGTAAAAGTGGAAAAAAAATAAGCCAAACATCTTATTAGTAAAAAAAGGAAAAAAATGAATAAAATTTAAAAACATAGGACTGAGGATTCCTCAACTTAGTAAGTAGGATTTTTGAATACAAGTAATGGGAAAAGAAGTTTTTTACTAAATTTTTATTATTAATTCCTCATTTTAGAAAAACTTATCCATTAAAATAATTTTTAATAAAAGCTCTCGTTAGTAATTTTACACATAAATTTTTATTTTTTTGGGTCAAAAACTCTATTTCTAAAAACTCTATTAGTAAAGTTCTACTTAAAAACTATATCAAACGAAGCCTAATCAACGAGTACATATCTTGGTCCAGGTGAAACAACCAGTGGTTTTAACTAAAGCTGTTATATTTTAAAATGTGAGTAAATTAATTCCCCATTTTAAACAAAACTGTTTTTTTCTTAAACCAAAAATTACGCAATGAAATTTATTGTGAATCAATATGTATCCTTATTTGTTGGATCATATACACAAAAATTCAATTTCAAACTAATAAGGTAGCATTATTTCTTGGATAATAATGTTTATTGCATAAAATACAATATTGGTTTATGTCTGATGAGCGGAAAATATATCAATATTTACCGCCCCTTTTAGTTAATATTTTGTTTAGTTTCTCGGGTTTTATGAACGTTTTGATGTGTTTTAGTTTATTTTGCAGATAAAATAAAATTGGGACTCAATGAAATAATTTAGGATGAAATGTGGGTCAAATAAGGGCAAAAACTGGACTTGACATTTTGATTTTGGAGATTGGAAACTTGAAAGGGCGTTCTAACGAAGTACAGTTTCGGAAATTCCAACTTTGCGCAACTGTCGTATTTTGGCCATAACTTTTTATTCCGATATCGGATTGAGATGATTCAAGTTCCAGATTAAAGAAGATTAAAAGATATACAACTTTGAAGAACAAAATAATTTCGAATTCTGAAGATTTCATGACCTAAATTGATGAACAATATGAAATTGTGTTATGTTTAATTACTAAAGTCATTATCAAAAATATAAAAAAAAAAAAAAAAATTCAAACTTCCACCAAACATGGTGTTTTGTGCCATGTTTGGTGGAGTGTTTTGTGGAGTGTTTTGTGGCATGTTTGGTGGAGTGTTTTGTGGCATGTTTGGTGGAGTGTTTGATGGAAAAATTGGTGGAAGCCTTTTCTTTGCCTATAAATATCAAGCCATTTCATTTGTAAAACTCATGCTTTCCTTAGATTTTTGTAAGGAATTTAAGGATTGCATCTTGTTTGTTTAATTTTTGTAATTTATTTTATGCACTTTTATTTTCAGTAATAGTTTATTTTCTTTTATTTTCTTTTATGTTTAGTAGTTAAATTTCCGCTGGGGGAAAGGTGAAGCTTTTATTATTTTAGTTTAGATCAATCTCCATTAATTATAATATGGAAATTATAATTTAAATGTAACATCCCAGATTTTCGGGATAATTCTGGAAAAGTTCCCGGACCAAAATTCTGGTCCCGGAACAGAGCGACATTAGCGTATAAGTGTTTAAGTGATGGAATATGGGTTGGAATAATATATTATGAATATTCGTCGCATTGGAAAACACGTGGGATCAAAAGTGAGTCACGCGATTTTTGTAAAACGCGTAAAGTTTGCGGTTTCGGTCACGGAATTGGCAAACAAACTTCGATTGAGTTGATTCTTGGACCATCGGACTCATTTTTCCGAGACGAACAACTTTCGCGTTGAAAATTTTCGAAATTTACGTCAGAATGGCTTCAAAAATGCGAAATTCTAGAAAGTTCCATGATAGGGGCCTAAATGAAATTTTATGGGGTCAGCTTGTAATTTTTGGAAACTTACCTATATAAACCCCATAGTTTCAGCATTTTTCAAAAAATGGCAAAATTCTTCACACACGACCCCGTCCCCTTTTTCACGTTTTTGGTTTCCTTGTCGAAATACCCATAACCTTGTGGTGGCCGGCGGCAGCCCCGGATCGTCGTCGAACGGCAG
This sequence comes from Zanthoxylum bungeanum, assembly GCA_019454045.1. Lineage (NCBI taxonomy): Eukaryota > Viridiplantae > Streptophyta > Magnoliopsida > Sapindales > Rutaceae > Zanthoxylum > Zanthoxylum bungeanum. The sequence goes on along the minus strand of SKCR01018186.1, from coordinate 7,758 downwards.
AAAGAGAGAGGAAGTGCGCGGTTATGGGTATTTCGATCCCGGCTCGTCGCTTCGTTTCATGGCCCGAGCCACCTGCCAAATTGAAGCCCTCGACGAGTACTACGAGATGGTGGTGACGGTTTTTCCGATCCGTGCTCGGTGGCACGCAAAATAAGGAAGGAAGATTCAGATGAATAATGACCCATGGTGAAGAGTAGCTTCGATCGGAATTCCGACGACACCAGCGCGTTCGTATGGCCGTTGGGAGTCCGAATATGGCCTCAGAATTTCGATCGGACCTGGATTATGAGTGTCCGTTAAACCATGTAAGTAACCTATGCGATAAGTGCTTTAAACGCTTGTTTGTGTATAAATATATGTGAGTATGATATCAGTATACTTGGGTATGGGGGTTGTAGAGACTACACCATAGGGATTGGGACTAGTGATATGAATGTATATATATGAAGTAATGGAAATATATGTATGCAAATTGTAGGGTGCAATTATGTGTATATATATATATATAATATATATATATATATATATATATATATATATATATATATATATAAGGTATATAATGGAAACATGTATGTTAGTATGAGGAAGAGATGCATGTAGGCATACGTAGTTAGAACGTAAGTAAGAAATAGAACATAGGTAGAAAGAAAGAAAGCCTATAAATGAATAAACAAGAGTTAGTAAGTATGTGTGCTATGTACAACTATAATGAGCATGTGAGTATGAACATGGTTATATGCGCAAGTGTATAATTAACCAAGTAAATATGTAATGTATGTATTAACGTAAGAACGTTTGTATGCATGGGTAAGTATGAACTAGTAAGTATGTAAATTGGTGTGATTAAGTATGTATGTGTGTATAAGAATAGTACGAATGCAAGTGTTCAAGTTCATATGAGATTGAGCATATATATATTGTTGGTTTCTATTGATGTCCCAAGATCAATTTAAGCCATGAAATAGAATGAATACACAAGGAAGAGTGGCGGAAACACACTTACATTGAACGACTTTGGATGTGATGATCAACAAAACTTTCTCCTCCTTGCTTCCAAGATTCGGCCAAGATGGATTTGTTGATGAAGTTCTACAAGGTCCAAGCTTCAATGGATTCCAAGCTCTTAGTTCGGTTTCCCTATCACCTTGTATTGATTATCTAATGTGCTAGCAAGATGGAAGAAAGAAAAATGACTTCCTTTCCCTTGGAGAGAGCTCACGGTTTTACTGGTTTGAGAGAGAGAATTTGTTTTGTTTCTTTTTTTACTAAAAACGAAAATTACAAAACCATTACCCAAAAATTTGGTATATTCTTTACCAAAGTCAAAGCAAATTTTTGGCTCCAAAATGGCATTAAATGCCCACACCAACCAACATCATGAATAGTGACTGCATGTCACTCACCAAAAAGGTGACTTAGACATCTATCACTAAAGTGACAAGTGATGTGACTCGCAATGTGACTTCCGGCTGCACTTGATTCAAAATCGGAGTGGCGTCGCAAACACATTCCGGGCTCGGTTTCGTTAATTCCGAATTAACGAGTTTTCTGTTGCGTCGTAATTAAATCAAATTTAATTAAATAATCATGCCTAGCAAAATTATTATTCACGTCGCTTGCAAATTAATTCTAAATCAATTCGTTAGCCCGAATTAAAATCCAATTTTAATTCCGCGTCGAAATCCAATTTCGTATAATTTATCGATTAATTCCAAATTAATCGTTCTCTCTCTTCAAATAGTACTTTATCCCAGATAAAGTCTCTCCGCTATTAATCCCAGATTAATAAAGTTCGAATCATACATCATCGGTGAATCTTCGGGAAGCGACCCTAAGAGATCCCTGGATATGTTGGCAGTAAATCCGGTCGTCGGACTATCCGAACACGTACGTACCTTGTACTACGTTTTTACCGATTTACAAGACAAGGTTGGCTTCTAGCAAAACGCCATGCCTACCCAATTCTCCAGAAATATTCTTAATGAAATATATGATCTATGTCAGGCGTAGTATATGTAGTATTGCGTATCTTGTGATCCAGTATCGGATGTCAGATGCAAGGCCTGAGGCTGGAATAGTATATGCCCCGTACGAAGCATATATCGGATTACTAGCAACTAGTCTCTTTATTATCAGATAATCATGACCTAGCCATATTATCTCAATGGTTGCAACCTTTTAGAGAACCAGTTTTGTATCCCTGTGTGACCATCATCTCCATATGACTGAAGTGATACTTCCGTCTTGACATCACATCCAATACACTACGATTCTCAGTAAACCCAGAAGAGGCGTACACAGAACCTGTTAAAGTCCTGGACGACCAAAACCAAGGCGTATTGATTGTCGCAAGTACTAGCGATGCAAGTCTCAGGTTAAGACCAAATACACCTACCCTGATGCGGACTCCCATAGACACATAGTCACACTACCAATGGGATTCCGAGGGGTCTATCCAGAGCGAAGCTGTTTTCCGTACCATCGGTAAAACACAACCTCATACCACACTTGCATAAGTATCCAATACTTAAATATATGAGAACTATGTTGTTACGTTTCCATAACACGTACAAGTGCGATACTAGTCTATTCCGCATTATCGATGTCCAGTTTCGATAATACTACGACTAGGGATATTTAATGATTAAACCGTCATGGATTGATACTGTCTCATATCATCTCAATCCGGAACTAATCATAAGGACTTTCATCATTCACACATTTAAGTAATCTAATTACGAAATGATAAAAGGAAATTTCAATTGCTACATAATTAATTTGTACAAAAACACAATGTCTTTTACAAATAGTGACGCTATGGGTCATAATTGTCTAACAATCTCCCACTTGGCCTATAGCCAGTCACTCAAGCATCTAATACCTGAACTATGTACATGTCGCTCAAACTTTTGCTGAGGTATAACTTTCGTCAGCGGATCTGCTATGTTGTCCTCTGATGCGACCTTCTCGATCTTCACATCGCCACGATGTATGATCTCACGAATCAGATGGAAACAACGAAGAACATGCTTGGATTGATGATGAGACCGCGGTTCCTTAGCCTGCGTTATAGCCCCGTTATTGTCACAATACAATGGAACGGGCTCAAATGCTAACGGAACTACTCCTAATCCAATTAGGAATTTTCGGATCCAAACTGCCTCCTTTGTTGCTTCAGCTGCAGTGATATACTCTGCTTCTGTTATTGAATCGGCAACAGTCTCTTGCTTGGAAGATTTCCAGCTCACTGCTCCGTTATTCAAACAAAACACGTACCCAGATTGCGACTTGAAGTCGTCTTTGTCAGTTTGGAAACTTGCATCGGTATACCCAGTTACCTCAAGTTCTCCATCTCCATAGATTAAGAAAGCATCCTTAGTTCGTCTAAGATATTTAAGGATATTCTTAACCGCAATCCAGTGACCTTCACCTGGATCGGCCTGATAACGACTACACATGCTCAAAACATAGGAGACATCAGGTCTTGTACATATCATGGCATACATGATCGATCCGACTGCCGAGGCGAACGGTATCTGACTCATGTTGTCTCTCTCATCTTGAGTTTTAGGACACGTGTCCTTAGATAGAGTGACGCCATGTGACACTGGCAACAGTCCCCCATTGGACTGATCCATGTTGAATCTCTTCAACACTTTGTCAATGTACGTGCTCTGGGAGAGTCCAAGCAGCTTTCTAGATCTATCCCGGTAGATCTTTATTCCCAGAATAAAGGCTGCTTCTCCCAGATCTTTCATGGAGAATTTTAATGAAAGCCAAACTTTCACCGACGTTAACATGGGAATGCCATTGCCCATAAGCAATACATCGTCAACATAAAGGACAATGAAAGTCAGTGCGCTCCCACTAACCTTCTTGTATACATAAGGATCATCTTCATTTTGAACGAAATCATATTCTTTTATGATCTCATCAAAACGTTGGTTCCAAGAACGCGACGCTTGCTTCAGTCCATAAATGGACCGATTTAACTTGCAAACCTTGTTTGCATGTTTATGCACGACAAAACCGTCAGGCTGTTCCATATAAACATCCTCCAACAGGTTTCCATTAAGGAAAATGATTTTGACGTCCATCTGCCATATCTCAAAATCAAAATATGTAACAATAGCAAGCATTATCCGAATAGATTTAATCATGGCAACAGGTGAGAAAGTTTCGTCGTAATCGACACCATGTCGTTGACGATACCCCTTCGCTACAAGCCTAGCTTTGTACGTTTGTATGTTTCTATCCATGTCGGTCTTCTTCTTGAAGATCCATTTGCATCCAATAGGCTTTACGCCTTCTGGTGCATCAACCAGTGTCCAAACTTGGTTGGTGTACATGGAATCCATTTCGGACTTCATGGCATCTTGCCATAAACCGGAGTTGATACCTTGTATCGCTTCCTCATACGTATCCGGTTCGTCTTCCTCAATTAGATTAATATCTACATGAGGTGAGATCAGAAACCCATACCTATCAGGTTGTTTTCTGACTCTCTCCGACCTACGTGGTCCTTGTGTAATCGAAGATTGTGGTACAGCTTCATCCCTGATGAACTGTTCATGTTCCGTTGAGGATTCTATGCCAGGAACAATATCACTTCTATTTTCATCGAGTTCTACTTTCCTCCCACTTATCACTGCATTTAGGAATTCCTTCTCAAGGAAAACCGCATGTAGAGCAACAAAAACTTTGTTCTCTTGTGGGTGATAGAAGTAATATCATTTGGTTTCCCTAGGATATCCCACAAAAAGGCATTTATCCGATTTGGGTTCAAGTTTGGTACCTTCCAAACGTTTGACGTATGCCCAGCAACCCTAAATCTTCAGGAATGAGAAACCCGGTTTCTTTCATGTCCATATTTCATATGGAGTCTGTTGAACAGACTTTGACGGAACCTTATTCAAAATAAGTATTGCACTGTTCAATGCATATCCCATAAGGAAATAGGTAGCTCAGTGTGACTCATCATAGACCTTACTATGTCTAACAAGGTTCGGTTTCTCCGTTCAGACACACCGTTTAATTGCGGTGTTCCGGGAGGAGTCCACTGTGAAAGATTACCATATTCTTTCAAGTAGTCATGAAACTCATTGCTCAAGTATTCGCCACCACGGTCCGACCGCAATGTCTTAATACTTTTACCGGTCTATTTTTCAACTTCGTGTCGAAACACTTTGACTTTCTCAAAAGTTTCCGACTTGTGTCTCATAAGATACACATAACCATAACGTGATGCATCATCCGTAAAGGTTACGAAGTATTATATCCACCTCTAGCCTGGCTAGACATGGGCCCACAAACGTCACTATGAACAAGGGCTAACAGTTCGGTGGCTTACACACTTTTACCTTTAAAAGGTGATTTAGGCATTTTACCTAATAAGCAAGATTCGCAGACGTCATATGAATTTGGATCAAATCCGTCCAAGTACCCACTCTTCGAAAGTGTGGATATGCGAGTCTTGTTTATGTGTCCCAGACGACAATGCCACACATAAGTTTCATCTTTATGACTAACTTTAAGCCTTTTGTTTGTTACATTTTGAGATTGATTTATATTCAAAATATAAAGACCATTATTTGCATCAGCTGTGTAAATTTCTATATCGTTTTTATACATAAAACACCCAGTGTTTCTAAATACAAAAGTGTACCCACATTGGGTTAACATAGATACAAAAATTATATTCCTAGTCAAACTAGGTACAAAATAACAGTTTGTAAGTTCAAGTACATGCCCCGAGGGCAGTTCTAAAACAAAAGTGCCAACGGCCAAAACGTCAACTGGAGTCCCATTTCCAACACGGAGGTCAATCTCTCATGACGCCAGTTTCCTGCTAATCCGCAGATCCTGCACATCAGTACAAATATGAGTACCACAACCAGAATCAAAAATCCAATTTTTAAAACTAGAAGTAGTCATGTTTATTTCTATAACAAACATACATGAGGCCGGTGCCTTGCCCGCCTTTATCTCCTTCTGGAGCGCCTTGTACTCGCGGCAGTCACGCTTCCAGTGACCCCGCTTGCCGCACTGGAGGCATATATCATGAGACTTGTCATTTGTCTTCCTAGAAGCCTTTGACTATTTGGCCTTGCCTTTCTTCTTATGCTTCTTCTTCTTCTTCTTCACACCTCCAGTCGCCTTGGGCCAAGCCCTCGAAGACTGAGATGTAGAAGCGAAGTGCGCCTCGCGCTTCTTGCCCTTAACAAGCTCCTTTTCTGCCTCGCGAAGAGTGGACAATAACTCTCCAAGAGTTTGGTCTTGGTTCAACATGTTATAGTTAATGATGAACCCACTCCAAGTGTCGGGGAGAGACTGTAAGATCAAATCTATTGAAGTCTTTGCCTCGAAGACTATGCCTATCTCGCCAAGCTGCTCAATATCGGCAATCATCTGTGTCACATGTTGTTCAACAGATGTACCCTCTGACATCCGAGTGCGGAAGAGCTTCTATTGCAACTCATATCTCTGTGATCTCAGATTAGATCGGTGAAGATTGTGCAATTTCGCCAACATATGATAGGGATCCAATCCCTGGCTTTGTCGACGGAATTGCTGAGTCATGGCAGTAAGCATAATAGACTGAGCAGTTGCATTGTCATCGCTATGAGTCTTCCAAAGATCTAGCTCAAGCAACTCATCAGGTTTAGGCTTAGGCCCAAGAGGCCTATCTATGGTGTAGAGCAACCTCTTGGATCCAAGGACTATCCTTAGATTCATTTCCCAGTCGAAAAAGTTCGTGCCGTTGAAGACATTTTCTCCCATGATAATATCTCAGACACTGTTCTTTCCCGTCATTTTAATTGCGATAATCTAATTATCCAATTAATAATGTTTTGGGTACAGTCTAACTGTTACAAGAAAAATAAAATTATATTAGTCCAACTAATAAGATAATTTTGACGAAATATTTGAAAGCGCGTAAAGCTAAGTATTTGAACGAAATTGCAAATTCAATACTAGCCTCCCACTATTTTTCGGCGAGCCTCTAACCCTCTGTTGAGTACTCGGGAAACCCAGTTTCCTAGTGGGCTAGGATTCTGTTAAATAACGCACAACCTTGACTTTGGCCAACAAGCTGTATGATATTTAACTAGGTAGATCTCGAAGATCAATTGGATCTCATCCAATTCCTAAATCCGGTAGGTGGACCTCCAAGTCCGAAACATATATACAATATATATGCCAATATATCCAATATATTTTCCTAACCTTTTTCCTCTGAATCAACTAAGCCTTGGCTTTGGCACAACAAGCTTAATGATTCCAGTTAAGCGGGACCCATTGACCTTGGAAAGCTTTGTAATCAATGTCGATGGACAAGAAGTGATCTTGACTTTGGCCAACAAATCACGACTTGGACAATACACCGATATGTAACAATGCTTTCATGATTCAAACACATCCGCAGTTGACAAAGGTCTTGACTTTGGCCAACAAACCAATGCCAATTTTGGATCTTGAGTAAGAATCACTCAATGGAAGGAAAACGCTTAATATGTTTTGAGGGTTTTTCGCGTAAATTGGCAACCAATTTATTATCTTTGTTAGGTCTCATCATACACCCTTAAGCATGCATTCTAAAAGCATAATAAGGCGCGGAAAGTAAATTAATAATGATATGAGGATGGATATTTAACAACTTGTTCCTAGAATAAATCACTTCATTTCCTCTCCCCGACTAGCACTATTCTACTTCTACCAATTACATAATACAATAATAGAAACCTCATTAACATT
>SKCR01018185.1:0-20398 GCA_019454045.1 Zanthoxylum bungeanum | reverse complement strand
GCAGGTCTGTTATATTGTCTTATCCTTGAACCTTTAAGACCACTATGTCTTTTCATTTAATGATCTTTCTAATCATGAGATATTTCCTTTCCACGTGTTTAATCATGAGATCCTTCACCTGCGTAATGGGTCCACTATTATCACAGTACAGTGAGATCGAATCCGTAATACTAGGCACATTAATAAGTTTTGTGACAAAAATTCAAATCCAAACATCTTCTTTAACATCTTCTGAAGCCGCTATAAATTCCGTCTCAGTGGTGGAATCAGCTGTTGAGCATTGCTTTCAAAATCTTCAACTAACCACACCGCCATTAAGGGTAAATATATATGAATGTAGACTTTCTATCATCCGGATCTCCCTGTATCGGCTAGTCACACTGACGCCAGAACTGATGTCAGGTCTTGTACATAACATAACATATATAATGCTTCCAATACAAGAAACATATGGCAAGTTGGACATTCTAACTCTCTCTTTCTCAATCTGAGGCGTCATTTTCTTTGAAAGATGTATGCCGTAACGAAAAGGTACATTTACTGTCTTACAGTTGGTAAAGTCATACATTTCTAACATTTTATCTATGTACATGGATTGCAACAACCATATAAGCTTCCTAACTCTATCCCGGTAGAGCCTTATACCCAGTATGTAGGAAGCTTCACCCATGTCTTTCATGGAAGATTTCTTGCAAATGTAGGCTTTCACATTTTGCATCAATCCTATATCATTCTTAATGATTAGGATTCCGTCTACATACAATACAAGGAATACTATCATGCTCGCACTAACTTTCTTATAAACACACGATTCTTCATCGTTCTTTATGAATCCATAAAATCTAATTATCTCATCAAAACAATGATTCCAACTTTATGATGTCTGTTTAAGTCCATAAATAGACTTATTGAGCTTACAGACCAATACAAAACCCTCTTCCTCATTCAGGAATCTATTTAGGAAAGCGGTTTTCACATCCATTTGCCATATCTTATAATCTTGATATGCAACAATGACTAAAAGAATCCTAATGGATTTTAGCATGGCTACTAGTGAAAAAGTTTCCTCATAGTCAATCCTAGGACGTTGAGTGTAACATTTTGCTACCAGTGGGGCCTTAAAGATTTCCATCTTTCCATTGGGCCTTCACTTTCTTTTATAAACCCATTTAAACCAATAGGTTCAACTCTTTTAGGAATTTCAACCAAATCTCAGACTTGATTGTCATACATAAAATCCATTTTCGTTTTAATGACTTCCTGCCATTTTCCTGAATTGATATCCAATATCGGCTCTTTATACGTAGTCGGATTTGTTTCCTCCAAGAGAAGAACATCAAGACTCACATCAGATGTTAAAAACAGTCTCTCATGAGGCCTTGATATTCTATTCGACTTACGTAAAATATATGTCGTAGATTATTCACCTAGTTGGATCTCTGGTTCCATCTCAGGTTCCTTAATGTTAGGATCAAACTCATCGAGTTCAATCTTTCTACAATTCTCAATTTCTCTCAAAAATTCCTTTTTAAGAAAAGTGACAAAATGAGCAACAAATACATTTCGTTGCTCAGAATCGTAGAATTAATATCCCAAAGAATTTTCAGGATATCCAACGAACCTATATATATACCCCATGGGTGCTAGTTTATACCGCTGCACAACTCTAACGTATGCAGGACAACCCCAAATCTTTAAATATCTAAGACTTAGATTTCTATTGTACAATATCTGATATGGGGTTGTAGAAATAACTTTCGATGGAACTCTGTTAAGTATGTGGGCAACATTAAGTAAAGTGAACCTCAATGGTAATATGGAAGATTTGTATAGCTCATCATATATCGTACCATATCCAATAAAGTAAATTTTTCCGCTCGACACACCATTGTGTTGAGAGTTCCTGGTGGGCTATATGGGTGAGAATCTTATTCTCCTTAAATAACTTCTGAATTCGTCGCTCATGAATTCACTACCTCGATCTGATCGAAGACACTTGATGAATTTCCCGATTTGTTTTTCTACCTCATTTCGAAATATTTTGAATTTTTTAAATGTTTTCGATTTATTTCTCATCAAATATACATATCAATATCTTGACTTATCATCCGTGAAAGTCACGAAGTATGTTGAACCATCATGAGCGGCATGATTTAATGAACCACACACATCACTGTGTATTAACTTCAATAAATCTTCAGCACGGTGTCCAACACCAAGAAATTGGGCATTTTTCATTTTCCCTTGGATATGTGACTCAGAAATTGGATAAGGATCTAAGGTAAGATCTTCAATCAAACTATCCTTCACCAATTTTGATAGATGTCTAACACCTATGTGGCCCAATCTCATATACCATAATTCAGTATTATTTAATTCAGATATTTTACTTGTATTTTCCTCTACATTAAAAACATCTTGATATGTTTCCAAACATAGTGACCGTTAGATAAAGAACATTCATATATCAAATAGTTGTCTTCGTCATATATACATAAAACACCATTTTTAATGTTTATTTTATATCACTCTTTATCCAATATCGGTAATGATAATATCCATTTGATAAGATAAGGTACATAATAATAGTCATGTAAAATAATTCACATCATTAGAGAGATCTAAAACAACCGTTCCTATGGCCTTGACATCCAATGTCTCGCTATTCCCAACTCTAAGTTGGATCTCCCATTTATTCATCCTTCTTTTAACCCTCATGACCTGCATGGAGTTACAAATATGAGTGGGACTACCGATATCTAACACTCGTCCACTAATTTGCATCTATGACTAATGAGATGTCAATAATAGGAAAAATACAAAGTATACTTGAGGGTCATACCTTTCCTTTAAGCTCTGTACAATCTTTCTTCCAGTGTTCAGACTTCTTGCAGTGTAGACATGCACCACGAGCTAAATACGGTCTTACATTTTTATGCTTCTTGGAGTTTCTCTTTGATATATTATTCTTTCCCATTTTGATTTTATCCGATTTTCCAGAAGTCTTTGAAGAGCTTGCTCCACCATGGAGGTACAAAGTGAGATTACCTTTATTCAAATATTGTTCCGTCGTGTATAATATGTTATGAAATTCTTCGCATCGAATGCAAATGAAAATTTAACACAAAGACAGTGTAAGTACCGGGCAAAAAAGATAGAATCAAATTTCGGCCTAGCCATTCATCGATTATTATGTCATGTCATTCCAAATATCAGACCAGGTCTGTCATGTTCAAAACATGAATGCTAACCGATCCTCCATCTTTGAGCGTAGCATGGAACAAATCCTTAGATCTCCACTGTATTCAATTTCTTTATTTGTTTCAAACAATTCCTTAAGTGTTGTTTTTATCATAATACTCCAAGCATCAGATACTTTATGTAATGTCTGAGAAAATATGGAACCATCGATCTTAAAATATAGGATTTCACCCATATGTTATCATCCTTCCATTTTTCAAGAGCCTCATGCTTTCGTGAGTGGAATCAGGATCGATTTGAACATGCAATGGATTGAGCATCACATAGTGTAACATCCCCTATTTCGGAGATGCTACCAGCAGGGAATAAACCATCCTGTTCCCCTAAGCCTCTGACTATGGACAACATTACTATTCCATCTTGAACATAAACTTACGCATGAGACCATTGCCCAAAACAATGACATGAAATGCAACTTGATATTTATAGCTTGTTGTAGGCATTGCATTTTCGCATGTGAAACCTGATGATGAGTCTCAGTTGGAGGCACTACCTTTTTAGCTAAGGATATTGCGGGAAACGGAGGTCAGAAGGGGAAATTCAGAATAAGTACGTCATCAAGTTCATTTCACAAGTTCACTGTCTTCGTTAGTGCTGCGTTCGTTACTTAGTTCGAACTTCAGGCAGATTGCGGACGTTCGTGTAGCGTTCGAATGGGCGTTCGAACGGAGTCGGTATTTCTGGTTTTGTTGCCAGCCTCGCATCCTAGCCCAATAGCCCCCCAAAGCCCATAAAACACATCCCAATTAATAAAACACATTTAAAAAACATGGGAAATTAAATTAAATATTAAATAAAATAATTAAACCATTTACCAATTAAATAAAACATAAAATATAATCATACCTAATAAAGATAAATCAAATATATTATATACCAAACTTAACAAATATCATGCCTAATTAAAATCAATCATAACAAATTAAATATTTTGCATTCCTAATCTAGCCAAGATTTGTCCCACCTCAATCTAATCCTTTCCTGTTGAATACCAAATCAAATCCTCCTTTTAATGCCAAAATCCCTTCCTTGTGATACAAGGTGAAGCCCTAGCCTTTCTCTAAATAAACCACACCTCTCCAAGGCATTCACCTCTCCGGATGGACGCCCATCACAAGAAAAAAGAAGCAAAGAATTTCCAACCCCCCTCTCCAAGCTCTCCATTCACGCATATCACACAAAAAATATAACAAATTTCTCTTCATCTCCTTCACTCACTCACCGAAAAATACACCAATACAGCAGCCCTTCGCACGTCAAAAACACAGCCCCATAAGCCTTCCTATATCACCGAAACAACAACCACAAAAATCCTCAAAATAGTAACATAAAAACAACACTTAATATCCCTAAAATAATCACACAAGACTACACTAAAAACCCACAAAAAACTCGGAACAGTCCGTGGAAACGTCAAAACAGGTGACCTGAACAGTGAGCAGAAAAACAGAGGCCAAACAGTAGCAGAACGGAGTTCGACGCAGCAAAACAGCAACAACAGTGAGCTAGGACGCTAAACTAGTGAACCGGAGAAGTTGAGGAGCTGTACCCTTTCTGACGTCCGTGAAACGCAAGCCTGAAAGTTGGCAAAAAGGTTAGACCTGAGGGTATTTTTCACACTCATTTTTTGTTTTTTTATTTTTATTATTTATTGAGTATTGCTTGCATGATTGTCATGTTGAAATGCATGTTGTGGCCCTTGAGTAGATAAATATGCATGAATTATGAGATGTTGTATGTTGTGGCTGTGGAATAAAATGAGAGATGTGTCAACTCTCGCAATATATCGGATGGAAACCCGGACATAAATTTCATAGCCGATTCCGAATGGACGGTAGTATGATCTGTACTCGGGATACAACTCCACGTACCACTTGAGTAAACGACACCCTCTTTTGTTTTGTGTTGCTTTGGTTTATTTATTTTTCGTCACTTGAATTCTGCATGTTGCTTATTTATGTATGATTCAATCGAGCACATGGGCTTAGTAAGTGGATGAAAGATCCCCTATGGGGAGGGGTTTAAAGCCCTTTACACGATGCTTTGCCGCGCCGGTTGATGTGTGTTCGGTGAATGCAAGATACGTTCAATCGGGCATACTACGTTTGATATTATTGCTTTTAATTCTTTGTATGCATGATTCAATCGATCGCATGAGCTTAGTAAGTGGAATGAAAGATCCCCTATGGGGAGGGGTTAAAGCCTTTTACCACGATGCTTTGCCGCGACGATTGATATGTGTTCGGTTGAATGCAAGATACGTTCAATCGGGCATACTAAGTCTGATATTATTGTTTTTAATTCTTTGTTTGCATGATTCAATCGAGCGCATGGGCTTAGTCAGTGCAATGTAAGATCCCCTATGGGGAGGGGTTAAAGCCCTTTACCACGATGCTTTGCCGCGCCGGTTGATGTGTGTTCGGTTGAATGTAAGATACGTTTAATCAGACATATTGGGCTTGACATTGTTGTCTTTATTCTTTGTGTTGCATGCATCAGGTCTGGTTCCGTTCGAACGCGTTCTCGAACGCTACACGAACGCGAACCTTCTGTTTACCATTCGAACGTGTTTTTCAAACGCTGCACACGCACTTCTTAGTCTCTTCATGCATGGTCAGGTCTTTTTTCATTCGAACGCGTTCTCGAACGCTATACGAACGCGAACCTTCTGTTTACCATTCGAACGCGTTCTCGAACGCTACGTGAACGCACACGCACTTTCTTAGTCTTATCATGCATCAGGTCTGGTTCCGTTCGAATGCATTCTCGAACGCTATACGAACGCGAACCTTCTGTTTACCGTTCGAACGCGTTTTCAAATGCTACGCGAACACGCACCCACTGAACTGAGTCATTTTCATCAGATTTCATACATAGTTTTCGTAGTAGTTATCCCCACATGTATGAATATACAATGTGTTTAATGTATTACAATTCATATACCTATGTCATGATAACATTTGAGTATTATTTCTTGTGGTATATCGGATGGAAACCCAGAAATAAATTTCGTAGCCGATTCCGAATGGACAGTAGTACGGTCTGTACTTGGGATACAATTCCACGTACCACTTGAGAAGGTGCTCACATGTGTGCTTGTGTAGTTAGTATGTGTGCTTGTGTTTTCTTGAATATAATATGCCAGTGAAGTTGTATGTTCGTCGCTCCTTTGAAGTACTTTCAAGCATGCAATCTTAGATGTGAAATATATGTAAACTTAGGTGTAAGTTTTATTTTGTACATGTGAATTTAGAAGCATGATACTCTTGGAAATAAGTGCTACTTAAGCCTGATTAAATTATTACATAAATCCTTTCATTACAAGTGGCATAAGTAAGGGACCATTCCGAACCCAACGGTTTAAGGTCTTCCCTTGCGAGGGGGTGAGTGCGGCCTTAAATCTCATTTCCCGGTTCACACCGGGTGGCGACTCCATTATTCTCCGGTTTAGTCCCCCGTGGCTACTCCGTACTCCCGACCGGGCCGCGAGCCCGGGACAGCATGCGTCATCCAGTTTCTGTGTCCCACAGTCTGGCGACTCCACTGGGGATAGAGAATCGGCCCCGAATATTGTCTTGTAATATTTGGATTTATGTTTTAATTGACCGTGTCTATAGTGGATAAAATGGGGGTTTAATCAAAGGCATTTTAAGGCTAGGTATTGGTTGGGTGTCTTCCTTCATTCACTACCTTTCTAGAAGGAAAAGCTGTGAATGCACCTATATAGCCATCTACCCGTAGCCTATTGTGATGGAATAATTTGGAGGACTCATTGTTTATTCCTGACAACAAGCGATAAGAGCCTAAGAGGCTTGGGTATTTAAGTGAGCCTCGCTCTACCTTCCATATGGGGAATCTACAACGGGAAATCCATTTGACAGTCTGTCACACACCATAGCTCATTGGCACGTACCTTAGTGTATAAAAAAGGGTGCGCTCACTTGGTTGCTCGAACCCTTGATTGGAGAGACCTAGTTGTGGGCCATCCTTCGCCGATGAGAGCCTTTGTCTATACTCTTGTGAACCCACCCGTAGACCAGGTTTGTATGGTTAAAGTAACAATTATTTCCTCGAGTATGTGCTAGTGGACCATCCTCATTTGGATGCAGTTGGACCATTGTCAGAAATGCGGACTTGCTGGGCCATTTAAACTGGGGCGAGTTCGTACCTTATGTCCATTGGGCCCAAAGCTCCTGAAATGTTGATGGGCCATTCTGTAGAAATTATTACGTTATGTTTGCATTATCTTTCTTCTATGCTTGTGTTTGGGAACATTGTCGTTTGGATCCATTTGGACCACTTGTCATGGGATATGGGCTTGTTGGGCCATTTAAACTGGGACAAGAACGTATTTCATGACGATTGGGCCAAATGCATCTAAGTGTTAATGGGCTACTTTGTGCTTGTGTTCGGAACATTACCATTTGGATTTAGTTGGGCTCATTCTCATGAGATGTGAACTCATTGGGCCATTTAAACTGGGATGGGTTCACTCCTATGATAATTAGCCCGAAAGGTTCTAAAATGATAACGGGCCGATTTGTTTGAAAGTTTTAATTGATTTAGTATGTTATATATGTTACATGCATCTCATGCACCTCATACATACATATATCATGTTAACACCATCTATGTCTAAAAGACATCATAGATACCATTTGGGTTAGAGAAGGGACAAGACTCACTAAAAGAATAAGTATGAGTGAATCCGATAATGAGGTGTCCCGTATGGATCAGTTAGAGAACGGTCTAGCCAAGATCACTGAACAGTTGCAGGCTTTGACTACTGCTGTGGCTGGCATAGCCGGTCTCGTGCTGGGGGTAGTTCTGGGGATGTAAGACAAGAGGAACCTCCGAACAGATTGGGAATGATATCCCCACTTTTGATGATGATATGGCAGAGTATGCAACAGGCAGAGTATCTGGGTCTCAGGCAGAGTTACAGAAGCTCCGGGATCAGGTTGAGTCGGTTACCCGCAAGATGAGGGGTAAGAATGAGGATTGCTGGATTGGATTATGACACACTGACTTTCGAGGAACAGTTGCCGGCACAGTTCAAGATGCCTGATATGGCTAAGTTTAATGGGAATGGGGATCCAAGGGTGCATCTCCGACAGTTTGTATCATTCATGAGTTCAGTTGGCTTATCTCAGCGCCAAGTGCAGAAAATGTTTGGAATGTCGCTTGAAGGAGCTCCCGTGGTGTGGTACCACAGTTTGGAGAAGAAAGTGAAGGAAGATTGGAGGGAGTTGGCTGATGCTTTCCTGAAGCAGTATGTCACTGACCTAGAGATCGATCTGTCACTCCGTGATCTGGAAAATGTTAGGCAGAAATCAGAGGAGAGTTTTAAGGAGTATGTGGACCGATGGAGGGGGTCAGTTGTTGAAGATGCAGACTAGGCCTTCGGAGAAGGATCAGATTAAGATGATTATCAAGGGCACCAAGCCCTCCATTTATAGCAAGTTGAGGAGGATGACCTCCATGATTGCAGACTTTCGGCAGTTGAGGGAAACTGTCATGGATATTGAAGAGGAAGAGGCCGAGAATAGAAAGTTCTATGGTCTGAACATGAGGCCCATTGGGGGAACATCGGGAACAAAGCCCGTTTCTACTGAGATTTCCGCTATCCGGAACCGGCAGTTTTCCAACTTTGGAAGGCCCCTGTCCAAGGTGCTAGAGAAATTGAAGAGACCAGGGCTCTTAAAACCCTTGGAAGCCAAACCATTACCCAATCCCCTACCATCACATTATAACCTAAGCCTTTACTGTCACTTTCACCAACAAAAGGGCAATGACACCGACAACTGCGCCCAAATCCGCCATGAAATCCAAGACCTGATAGACTCTAAGAAAATACCTAACCTAGAAAACAGAACAGCCCGATACACACAGAAACCCCTTACCCAACTACCATGCCGTACCACCACCAGCCTATATGATCAATTCTGGCCTCCTAGAAGACCTTGTCCTAAAATCCTTTCACCCTCAAGCCTTTTGCCTGGGAATCTGGGATAGTACTAGTGAAGATGAAACTGAGCAAGAAAAAAACTTTTGGCTTGATTTCTCTAGCAGTGACGAGGAAGAAGTAAGGGGAATGACGCGCAGTGGTCGTTTTTACAATGATATGGCAGATAAGGGTAAGGAAGTTTTGACAGATGGTAGAGAAATGGTTGAGACTGCAGAAAACACTGAGGGGGATATAGTGCTGAGGCAATTGAGGAAGACTAGAGCACAAGTGAGTATCTGGAAACTGTTATGTGCATCTCGGGAGCATAGGCAGACTATGGTTGAAGCCTTGGGCAAGATTGTGGTACCGGAAGACGCCAACCCTGCAATGTTTGTTGGGTCAGTTTAGAAAGAAGCTTTGCAGATATATTTTTTTGAGGATGAACTCTCAGCAGAGGGGAGAAATCATAACAGGCCTCTATTTATCAGGGCCGAGGTGAGGGGCAAGAGAACTTCATGTGTGATGGTGGATGACGGTTCGTCCATCAATGTGTGCCCGCTGAAAATTCTGGCGAGATTGGGTATGAAAGCAACAGACTTGGACCCCTCCAGTATGACTATTAAGGCTTATGATGTCAGTAAAAGGGGAGTTGAGGGTACCTTTGTGGCTGTGGTCAATGTAGGACCGATTGAAGATGAGGTTGAGTTCACGGTACTAGACATCCCGGCTACTTTCTCCTTATTGTTGGGAAGGCATTGGTTTCACAAACTTGGGGGCGTGCCTTCCACTTTGCATCAGATGATCAAGTTCCCGTATGAGGGAGAAGTTGTTACCATCCGGGCTGAGTTAGATAATGCCGTGGCTGCCTTGGAGATACAACCTTTCACGAGGTCATTTCGGGTGTCAGCTACTTCTGAGGAGTGGGTGGATCCTAGGGTGGCTAGGATTATGGAGAAAAATGAAGTTTGAGCCGGGTAAGGGTTCAAAATTACCAGATTTCACAGGACAGACTACTCGGAAGGGTTTGGGGTACAAGTCTGATGAAGAAAAGCCAAAGGTCAAGAAAAAAGGGCCTGAAACTGATGGAATGTTTTGTGAAAGCTTCAGGATATCAAGGGGAGCCTAAATCTGTGGAAGTTAATGGAATTGTGGTACCTGGGTTTGAGATCTTCCAGGATATTGGGGTAAGAAGCTGATAGTTGAAGAAATTATGGAGAAAGAAGAAGAGAATTGGGAGGAAGAACTGATGAAGTTGGAGAGCCTGACTCTGGGAGAGGACGAAAAGCCTCTGAGGAAGACCTGATTGCAGAGAAAGAAGTGTCTATAGATGATGAAGACATTTACTTCCTGATTTGTTTGGATGTACTTCTGCATTATCCAATAATAAAGACATCTCTCTTGCTTACTTGCCTGAGTCATTTCCATTTACACTGCACGAATCAAGCATATTTGACATCAGTTCAGCCAGAACTATTGCATTTAACTTGGGTACACTTGAGAACCCCAAGGAAATTCTGATTGCAAGTGAAGTAACCTCCGAAGAGAGGGAGAAACTAGAAGAAGTGTTGGTCAGATATGCCAAATGTTTGCTTGGTCCTATGAGGATATGCCTGGGGTAGACAGAAACATTGCCCAAACACACAATACCAACTTATCCGAATATGAGGCCAGTAAAACAGAAAAACCGACGGATGAGACCAGAATGGGCTGAGAAAGTCAGAGAGGAAGTTTAGAAACAGATAGATGTGGGGTTCTTGGAAGTAGTAAAATACCCTGAGTGGTTGGCTAATATAGTACCGGTGCCGAAGAAAGATGGGAAGGTCAGAATGTGTGTAGACTACAGAGATCTCAACAAGGCTTGTCCGAAAGATGATTTTCCTCTGCCACATATAGATGTTCTGGTTGATAGTGCGGCTTTATCTGCTATGTATTCATTTGCAGATGGATTTTCAGGTTACAATCAGGTTCTCATGGCTGAGGAAGACAAACATAAGACTGCATTTGTTACTGAGTGAGTGGGGTACTTATTGTTACAAGGTTATGCCGTTTGGGCTTAAGAATGCGGGGGCTACTTATCAGCGGATGGCCACTACACTTTTCCACGACTTGATGCACAAAGAGATTGAGGTGTATGTGGATGACATGATGGTAAAATCAGAGACAAGAGTTGGGCATATTGAAGCACTGGAAAGGTTCCTTCAGAGAGTTGACAGATACAAACTGTGCTTAATCCCAAGAAATGTGTGTTTGGGGTGACATAAGGGAAATTGCTTGGTCATACAGTGGGAATGGGCGGAATAGAGGTAGACTCTGAAAAGATCAAGGTAATCACAGAAATGCCTGCACCGAAGACAGAAAAAGAAGTCAGAGCATTCTTGGGAAAGATTCAGTACATCAGTCGGTTCATTGCCAAGTTGACATCAGTATGTGAGCCTATCTTCAAACTGTTGAGAAAAGATCAGCCAGTGAGATGGAATGAACAGTGTCAGACAGCCTTCGACAAAATCAGAGAGTATTTGGTAAAGCCTCATGTATTGAAACCTCCGAGACCGGGCAGACCTTTGATATTGTATTTGGCTATAGAATCAGAAGCACTGGGGGCAATGATGGTACATGCTGATGAGACAGGGGTAGAATATGCAGTCTATTATCTGAGTAAGAAGATGCTCCCGTATGAGGCTCGGTATCAAGAAGTTGAGAAGATCTGTCTTGCCGTGGTATGGGCTTCCAGAAAGTTGCGACTTTACTTCCAGTCATACAAGATCCAGGTAGTGGCAAAGGAGAATCCTCTGAAGTATCTTCATTCGGTGCCTTCACTAGTAGGAAAATTGGGCAGATGGTTGGTATTGCTGACAGAGTTTGACATTGAGTATCTCACCTCCAAAGTGATCAAAGGGCGAGCAGTAGCAGAGTTTCTGGCATTGCAACCCGTTGAGGGGGATCAATATAAGTTTGAATTTCCAGACGAAGAGATCCAAGCAATAACAATTCAGAGATGGAAGATGTATTTTGACGAAGCGGTGAATTACAAGGGAGCCAGAATTGGGATCGTGATAGTGACCCCCAAGGGAGAGACTTTGCCTTTAGCCAAGAGGTTGACATTCAGAGTGACTAATAACATGGCCGAGTATGAAGCATGTGCTTTTGGTTTGACAGCATTGATAGCCTTGAAGGCCGGAAGTGTGGAAGTCTACGAAGATTCTATGTTGGTAGTCCAGCAGATGCGAGGAGAGTGGGAACTAAAAGAAGAACGGTTGAAACCTTACCTTTTTCACCTCAGAAAGTTGGCACATGTTATCTCCGAGTGTAAGTTTCAGCACTTACCGAGAGAAGAGAATCAGATGGCAGACGCATTGGCTACACTTGCAGCAACTTGGGAGAATCCAGAAAAGTTAGTGATGAGACCGTTGATACTGACAACAGCGAGCAGACCTGTTTATGAGATAGAAAGAATTCTGGAAGTTGAGGTCAACGACGGTAAACCTTGGTATTATGACATTCAGAGGTATCTGGAACATGGCGAACTCCCGGAAGGGGCAGACAGAAAAGACAGAATAGCTATTCAGAAGTTGGCTTCCCAGTATGTGATTTTGAAAGGGGAACTGTACAAGAGGCAAGCAAACGGTATTCTGTTGAAGTGTTGAGAGAAAAGAAGAAGCTGAACATGTAATGAAGAAAGAACATACACGCGGGGTATGTTGTCCGCACATGAACGGGTTGAATCTGTCCCGCAAGATAGTGAGACAAGGTTTTATTGGTCAACCATGGAAACAGACTGCGCGAAGATGGTAAAGCACTGTCATGATTGTCAAGCACATGGTAATTTGAATCACTTACCGCACACAGAGTTACACGGGCTGTCAGAGCCGTGGCCTTTCTCAGCATGGGGAATTGATATGATTGAGAAATTCGACCGAATGCATCGAATGGGCATCGCTTTATAGTAGTGGCAGGCAGTAGATTACTTCTCGAAGTGGGTGGAAACCGAATCATTCCGTAATGTTACAACAAAACAAGGGCAAAGTTTATAGTCGGAACCTCATTGTCGGTTATGTATGTATGCCGCATCATGTAGTGACAGACAACAGAGTTCAGTTTCAAGGAGAGACAAAGGCAATGTTGCAGAGGTACGGGATAGGCCACCACAAGTCATCACCGTACAGGCCGCAGAAAATGGGGCAGTTGAGGCAGCCAAAAAGTCCATAAAGACGATTTTAGCCAAGATGACAGAGAACTGCAGAGAGATGGGCCGAGAAACTACCATATGCTATGTGGGGGTACAGAACATCAGTAAGGACAGCAACAGGGGCCACACCTTACTCTTTGGTCTATGGAATGGAAGTAGTGTTACCAGTAGAAGTGGAAATACAGTCTATGAGGGTATTAGCAGAGGCAAAATTACCGGAACAGGAGTGGGTCGCATAGAGGATTGATCAGTTAGCACTATTGGATGAGAAGAGAACCAAGTCTTTGTATCACATGCAGTTGTATCAGAAGAGACTAGCCCGAGCATTCAACAAGAAAATACGTCCCACAAAGATCAGAAAAGGTGATTTGGTACTTAAGCAGTCGAGGCCTTTGACGACAGATCCGAGAGGAAAATTCAGACCAAATTGGGAAGGACCTTACATAGTGCAGAAGGTAATGGGAAATGGAGCAGTGAAGCTATCAGACTTGGAAGGAAACGAGTTCACCGAGCCGATCAACGTGGACAGATTGAAGCAATACTTTGCCTGAGGGAGAGAAGACCGAGCAGTCACCACGGGAATTAGCAGAAGACCTAACCCAACAGAATAAGAAAATCATTCATGCATACACGTAACATTGCATTCTCTTCGTGTTTGTTTTTGTTTTGTGTTCGCAGGTTCGAAGAAAGGAGAAAGCGGCAGAAATGAGCCAAGCAGCGTCAGCGCAATTTCAGTTTTTGGGATGAGTCCCTAGGGGCGAGGCCCATATCAGCTTGGGGGCGAGGCCCATATCATGTCGGCTCGGGGGCGAGGCCCATATCAGCTTGAGGGCGAGGCCCCCGTTGTCAGTTGTAGTTCCGGGTCGAGGTGCCTAGGGTCGAGGTACCCACTACATCATCAGTTCGAGGGCGAGGTCCCTATGGTCAGCGGTGTTGGGTTGAGGTGCCCAGGGTCGAGGTACCCCCATTGTCAGTTGTAGTTTCGGGTCGAGGTGCCCAGGGTCGAGGTACCCACTACATCATCAGTTCGAGGGCGAGGTCCCTATGGTCAGCGGTGTTGGGTCGAGGTGCCCCCGTTGTCAGTTGTAGTTCCGGGTCGAGGTGCCCAGGGTCAAGGTGCCCGCTACATCATCAGTTCGAGGGTGAGGTCCCTATTGTCGGTGGTATTGGGTCGAGGTGCCCAGGGTCGATGTGCCCCCGTTGTCGGTTGCAGTTATTGGGATGCGTCCCAGGATCGAGGTCCACTGCAGCACCAACTCAGCTCGAGGCAGCAGCCGAGCCAGGTAAGTGAAAATGCATTGCATAACTTTGATAGGATTGTTCAAAGCCACACACTGCATAAGTCCCATCAAAGTGGGGGCGACTGTAGGCATTGCATTTTCGCATGTGAAACCCGATGATGAGTCTCAGTTAGAGGCACTACCTTTTTAGCTAAGGATATTGCGGGAAACGGAGCTCGGAATGGGAAATTCAAAATAAGTACGTCATCAAGTTCATTTCACAAGTTCACTGTCTTCGTTAGTGCTGCATTCGTTACTTCGTTCGAACATCAGGCAGATTGCGGACGTTCGTGTAGCGTTCGAATGGGCGTTCGAACGGAGTCGGTATTTCTGGTTTTGCTGCTAGCCTCGCACCCCAGCCCAATTAGCCCCCCAAAGCCCATAAAACACATCCCAATTAATAAAACACATTTAAAACACATGGGAAATTAAATTAAATATTAAATAAAATAATTAAACCATTTACCAATTAAATAAAACATAAAATATAATCATACCTAATAAAGATAAATCAAATATATTATATACCAAACTTAACAAATATCATGCCTAATTAAAATCAATCATAACAAATTAAGTATTTTGCATTCCTAATCTAGCCAAGATTTGTCCCCCCTCAATCTAATCCTTTCCTTGTTGAATACCAAATCAAATCCTCCTTTTAATGCCAAAATCCCTTCCTTGTGAGACAAGGTGAAGCCCTAGCCTTTCTCTATATAAACCACACCTCTCCAAGGCATTCACCTCTCCGGATGGACGCCCATCACAAGAAAAAAGAAGCAAAGAATTTCCAACCCCCCTATCCAAGCTCTCCATTCACGCATATCACACAAAAAATATAACAAATTTCTCTTCATCTTCTTCCCTCACATCACCGAAAAATACACCAATACAGCAGCCCTTCGCACGTCAAAAACACAGCCCCATAAGCCTTCCTATATCACCGAAACAACAACCCACAAAAATCCTCAAAACAATAACATAAAAACTGCACTTAATATCCCTAAAATAATCACACAAGACTACACTAAAAACCCACAAAAAACTCGGAACAGTCCGTGGAAACGTCAAAACAGGTGACCTGAACAGTGACTACAAGACTACAATCGTAGTGTATTGGATGTGATGTCAAGATGGGAGTATCACTTCAGTCGTATGGAGATGATGATCACACATGATACAAAACTAGTACTCTTAAATGATGCAGCTATCGGGATAGTATGACTAGGTCATGATTATCCGATTACAGAGACTAGTTGCTAGTGATCTGATATATGCTTCGTACGGGGCAGACACAGCGCCAGCCCAAAGCCTAGCATGTGACATCTGATACTGGATCGTATTACACATATACATTGTATTACTACGCCTGATACAGATTATATATTCCTCATTGAATATTTCTGGAGAATTGGGTAGGCACAGTGCTTTGCTAGAAGCCAACCATGTCTTGTAAATCGGTGAGAACGTGGTACGAGGTACGCACGTGTTCGAATAGTCCGATGACCGTATTTACCGCCAATATATCCAGGACTCTCTTGGGTCACTTCCCAAAGATTCACTGATGACATTTGGCTCGAATAGAATTAACTAGGATTAATTATGAGAGAGAAAATTAATTTGGGATTAATTGCGGCAAGAATTAATCTGGGATTAAATTTGTACAGAAGAAAGAACGCGATTAATTTGGAATTAATCAATAAAATAAATTTAATAGTTAAATTAGATTTTTCTATTTAATTTATTTATTTGGGCTAAAATAATATATTGGATATATTAATTGAAATTGGATTTCAATACGAAATTAAAATTGGATTTTAATTCAAGCGAACGAATTAATTTTGAATTAATTCGTAAGCGACTATCGTAATAATTTTGCTAGGCATTATTAATTAATTAAATTGGAATTAATTACGTCGCGATGCAAAATTTATTTAATCGGATTAAACGAACCCGGGCCCAAAGTGTAGTTGTGTGAGCCAATTTAAATTTGGATATTAAAGTGGTGGGACCCACTTGACTTACATCAATTGTTTGACAAGTTGATGTGAGTAGTTGGCCATTATAAATGAAGCATATTTATTCAACACAACAACACACTTTTTTTAAAAGTGAACTATTACTCTCTCTCTTTCTTCATGGTGGCCGTGAGCTTCTTCTCTCCCAACTAGAATTTTTGCTTCAAAAATTCACCATTGCTAGCACTTTGAGAGTTAAAAAAGGTGATAGGGAAACTCACCCAATGGTTTGAAACTCATTTCAAAGCTTGGAGCTTCTACATCCATTGGAAATTTTTGAAACTTCTCTACCGATCAATGTAAGTTTATTACGTAACTTACTTGTTAAATTCACACTAGAATCATATTTAGAGATCATTGGCATGTCTTAGATACACTAATAGACACAAGCATGATAAACCTTATAGATAAAACATATCGATGTATTAATAAGCTTAGCTAAGTTTCGAAGCTCATTCTACAACGTATATACTAATCAAGTTTCCGATCATAGATTATCCACATGAACCACAATCGTATTCGATGAGGGGATTCAGTGCCAGCCAAATTCCAAAATCAATGAGTGGACACTCTCCTTTTAAACTGACTTTCATTTTGTTATTTTTCGTAACAGACTTATTTTTACGTTTTATGGCGTTAGATGATTTTTATTACAGTTATTACATGAAAGTTTATGTTTAAGTTATGCTTGAGATAGAAATATTTTCAAACATGAGATTTATGATTTTTCGAGGCATGGGGAAAAAACCACCTCAGTATGTAGCTTGATTCAGTTATGGAATTGCCGGAGAGCACATGTGCACATGTAGAGGACTGGGGGGACGGAAATACGTAACACCCCTAGATCCTAGTTTAGGACTAGGGATGCCCGATGCCCCTAGATCTTAGTTTCAGAGCTTGGAGGGTAGCATAGATCCGCACCCTCAGTTCTAGTTCAGTGGCTTGGGGGACGGCGATACTTAATGCCCCAAGACCACTAGTTTCAGGGACATGAGTGGCATGCTTTTGGGGACGGCGATACGTAACACCCGAAAGTCATGGATTTTCACTCCTGGCTCTAGTTAGGCGTATGTGGGGACGGTGATACAGAATGCCCCCATACGTCAGGTTTTCAGAAACAGATACAGATTTGTAGAAATAGTTTTCAAATGCGGTTTTCAGAAAAAGGTTTTTTTTTAGAAAAGAAAGTTTATAGAAAACAACAGTTTTATAAGAAACATTTAGAAAAGCAGATTTTAGAAAAGTTTTCCAGAAAGAAAAAAAGTCGTTTTCAGTTTATGAAAGAGATTTCCATAAAAGATAAGTTTTACAAAAGAGTTTTCAGAAAGATTTTCATAAAAGAGTTCAGAGTTTGCAGACCAGAAAAAAGATTTTCATATTAAGTTATTTCTAAACTTTGGTTTTAAAACCAAACATTTTCTCAATAGTATTTCAGTTTTCATTTTATATCGTCCACTCATTTAGATCGTTCAAACGATCTAACCCCCTCCACTCCCAGTGTTTCTGTTTTGCAGGTTACCCGGAAGACAAGCTCGAGAGGACGGATACTGATGGCAGCCACTAGGGTGTTTGAGTCCACCAGATCGAGTGCAGAGTTACAGTTTAGCCAGAGTCAAGTAAAGGTTTGTATTATGCATTATGTATAGCACAGTCTCTATGTGTAAAAAAAATAAAGTGTCCATGAATAGAGTTGTAAACAGAAGTATTATTGAGTACACAAGCAATAAATATCAAGTTGCATTTCATGTCATTGTTTTGGGCAATGGTCCTGACCGGTGCGAAATCACACGCGTATAACGCAAACGCACATATCGTTCAAGTAATATAAAAAGTATCGATCCCACCAGGACTTAATACCTAAGCTATTATTTTATATGAGGCTAAATGATTACTAGTATCTAATGGATTGATTGTTTTGATTGGGATGGTGACTTACAAATTAAAAACTAAAATAAGTAAATAAAATAGCGTGAAAGTATATTAAAGAAAATTCAAATTTATAAAACTATCCAGGGTTGTGATTTCTTCCAATATCTAATTAAAGATGAAGTGGTTATTTTATGTTTGTGTAATATATCGGTTTACTAACCTGGAACACGAAATTATGCAAAAGCCTATGTCGATGGTCATATGAAAATACCCAGTATAACCCAATTGAACCATATGTCTATGTCAACCAAATTACATGGATTCATTAAGATTAAGTCCCAATTGTGGTTACCCCCGCCCGACATGTATATGTCTATCCTGTAAGGAAATCTATTAAAGGGTTATCTATCCTCAAGGAAGATCGTGGGCTACTAAGTCTAAGGCTGAAACCTAAAATTCCTTTGTCAAGTTTATTTTAGATTTACCAGATCAATCTTATTAATGGCCAGTTAACAATACGCATTAAGCTCAAGACTTAATAAGTAAACCTTTAAATTACCCAAACTATAAAATAACCCCTTATAAACCGGTGATATGGGAATTCATCATAACCCTAGATAACTACTTAGTTATGACACATAACTAGGGCGAGTAAAAACTTAAAAATAAAATACATAAAGTAAAATGCTGAAAAGTAAATAAAGAAAATTACAATAAAAGAAAATGCTAGGGCTAGAGGATCTACTTTTATCACTACTATTTTAGATATATCCCTTAATATAATATATTAACTTGTGTGATATTACCAATCAGCCATATAGGCGGTAACCTGATTAAGTCAAATTAAGTTCAAAAACCAGCCATATAGACGGTAAATTACCAACCGACCAACCAGGCGATATCCATGCTTAGTCAGGTTAAAACCAGTTTATAAATGATTACCAACCGACCAATATAGCGGTATCCTTGTTAAGTCAAATTTTAAATAGTGAATATATTATAATTAAGGGAGATTAATCTAAATAGCAGTAATAAAAGTTTTACCTTTCACCCTAGCAAAGGAAAGTTACCTCATCATAGCTGAATAGTAAAAACTGAAAAAGTAAAGAAAGCAAATTACTATTACAGAAAGTAAATAAAAATTAATTACAAAACTGAAATTAAAAGAAAACTAGATACAAATTCCTTATTTATTCAGAGAATTACAGAGAGGAAGGTACATCTGAAATCAGAAAATTGAGCTGAATTTATAGGCCTCGGTAAGATGTGCGCGTCGTGACGCGCCACGTGTCGTACTCTGGTTGGCTGTTTCAGATTCTTATCCGCCACATGGTATTTTGGATAATTGACTCAATAATTATGCTGACGTGGCGATGACGTGGCACTGACGTGGCAATAGTGATTGTCGGCACCGTAGGATTGCGACACATGGCACATTGTGATTGGCTGATGGTGACGTGGTGGTGACGTGGCACGTTGACTCGGTCTACTACTGATGTGGATGATGACGTGGCTAACACGTGGAGTGACACATGGCGACATGTGGCGATAGCGATTGTCGGCACCATAGGATGATGACACGTGGCACGACGCACGTTAGCAGATCGGCTGTGATGTTGACACGTGGCACGACACACGTTAGCAAAGTCAAATTCTCAGATTCTGACATGTGTCCTCGGCACATGTTAGCATGGAGCGGCGCACGTTAGGCGTCGCGACGCGCCAAATGACCATTTTGCCCTTTTTGTTCTTTTTCACTGTTTTGGCCCAAATTCACCTACAGAATGTCCTGAAACTTTATTTTCTACAAAATAACACAAAAAACATCAAAATATTC
>SKCR01018184.1:0-20441 GCA_019454045.1 Zanthoxylum bungeanum | reverse complement strand
ACGTATCTCAAACCCATTTTTGAAATAAGTTAATTTTTGTTTATTTCCTTTTGAATTATTTAATTTGTAAATTCTCCATAAAACTGTCTAAAATGAATCTTCATATGCTCAGTTGACAGGTATTATCAACATGCATGGTAACATACAGACATGAGCTAAAATTGAAAAGTTTGTAATATTCAGTGCTCTAGTTTAATTAGAGGAAGCATCTCAAAAAGTGATGGAGTAAAAATAAAAAATAAAATAAAAAAACATCTGAGATCCGAGTTATTAAGTCTGTAAGGGTGTTTTAACACCTAGTGCCCTAAAGCCAACTGGTTTGAGAGTCACTGGCCTAAAGCTCACTACATGGATCAAGGATGTTGCAAAAATATATATATCTGAAGTCTGAGTAATTAAGTTCGTATGAGTGTCTTAACACCTGGTGCCCTAAAGCCAACTGGTTTGGGAGCCACCGACCCAACACTCGCTACATAGACGGAAGGTATTGTATATAAATAAAATCAAAATCAAAATCAAAGAAAAAATCAGAAAAATCAGAAAAATTATTCTATTGTTGCAAAAAGGTGTGAATTCTGATAAAACTTTAGGACAAAAATATTACTCTCTTATAACCTACACTTATGACTGTTGTGGGCAAGAATGAGTTGTTTAATATTTTGTTGGTTGTAAATATGGACAATGGTAAATATAATCGGAGAATTTACTTATTCAGTAATTTAGAAAGAAAGAAAACAACTAGTGACTTTGAGTAGAAGTTTCACCTGATTAGTCACTAACTTCTTTATTCTCTTTTCTCTTGTCTTTTTGCTTTTGTGTGCATTATTTTTACTACATTTTTACTTTTGTAAATATTTGTGGGTATCATTGCTGTAAACCCTCACGAGACTACAACTCGTCCACTAGGACACCTATGGGTTTAAAGGCTTGTTGCATATGCTAAATGCAACCATGATCCCTACGAAAGTGGCTTAGTTAATTTTAAGGTTGTTTATGTATTTTATTTTATGTTTTGCTCAAGGACTAGCAAAATGTTAGGTTTGGGGTGTGATGAGTGGTAAATGTATCACTATTTCCCACTCATTTGACCTAATATTTTGTATAGTTTCTTGAGTTTTATGAATATTTTGATGTGTTTTGTGTTATTTTGGAGATAAATAAAGTTTCAGGACTCTCTGGAGGTGATTTGGGACCAAAACAGTGAAAAAGAACACAAAAGGGCAGAATTGTAAATTGGCGCGTCGCGACGCGCAGGCTGCGTCGTGACGTCTAACATGCGCCGCTCCATGCTAACGTGTACCGGGTCCACATGTCATAATCTGAGAATTTTGACTTTGCTAACATGCGTCGTGTCACGTGTCACTATCACACAGCGATCTGCTAACGTGCGTCGTGCCACATGTCATCATCCTATAGTGCCGACAATCGCCATCGCCATGTGTCACTCCACGTGTCAGCCATGTCATCGTCCACATCACTAGTTGACCGAGTCAACGTGCCACGTCACCACCACATCATCATCAGCCAATCACAATGTGCCATGTGTCGCAATCCTACGGTGCCGACAATCACTTTCACCACGTCAGCGCAATTATTGAGTTAATCATCCGCAATTGCCACGTCAGCGGATAAGAATTTGAGCCGACGAATCAGAGAGCAACACGTCAGCGTGTCGCGACGCAAGAAGAAACTTGCGCGTCGCGACGCGAGGGGGTTACCGAGGCCTATAAATTCAGCTCGAGGTTTCAGTTTCAGATGTACCTTCCTCTCTGAATTCTCTAATGTAAATATGGAGTTTTCTATCTAGTTTATTTTAATTTCAGTTTTGTAATTAATTTTAATTACGTTCTGTAATAGTAATAATAATTTACTTTCTTTACTTTTACAGTTTTTACTATTCAACCATGAGGATGTAACTTCCCCCTGCTAGGGTGAAAGGTAATTCTTTTATTATTACTATTTAGATTAATCTCTCCTAATTATAATATATTCACTATTTAAAATTTGACTTAATGAGGATACCGATATATTGGCCTATTGGTAATCATTTATAAACTGGTTTTAATCTGACTAAGCAAGGATACCGCCAGATTGGTCGGTTGGTAATTAAACTTTCTTACCGCCTATATGGCAAGTTTATGGATAAATTTTGATACCGCCTATATGGCTGGTCGGACTTAATTTGACTTAATCAGGTTACCGCCTATATGGCTGGCTGGTAATATCATCACAAGTTAATATATTATATTAAGGGAGATATCTAAATTAGTAGTAGTAAAAGTAGATCATTTTACCTTAGCATTTTATTTTATTGTAATTTTACTTTTCAGTATTTATTTTACCGCATTTACTTTTCAGCATTGTAATTTATGTCTTTTATTTTAAGTTTTTACTAGCCCTAGTTATGTGTCGTAACTAAGTTAATTATCTAGGGTTGTGATGAATTCTAATATCACCGGGTTATAAGGGGTTATTTTATAGTTTGGGTAATTTAAAAGTTTACTTATTAAGTCTTAAGCTTAATGCGTCTTGTTAATTGACCACTAATAAGATTGATCTGGTAAATCTAAAATAAATTGACAAAGGAATTTTAGGTTTCAGCCTTAGACTTAATAGCCCACGATCTTCCTTGAGGATAGATAACCCTTTAATAGATTTCCTTACAGGATAAATATATACCTGTCGAGCGGGGGTAGCCATAATTGGAACTTAAACTTAATGAATCCAAGTAATTTAGTTGACATAGACATATGGTTCAATTGGGTTAAATTGGGTATTTGCGTCTGACCATCGACATAGGCTTTCGCATAATTTCGTGTTCCAGGTTAGTAAACCGATATATTACACAAAATGAAATAACCACTTCATCTTTAAAATGGTATTGGAAGATTCACAACCCTAGATAATTTCCTAATATTGAATTTTCTTAAACTTACTTTCGTGCAATTTTATTTACTTATTTTTAAATTTAAAATCATCACCATTTCAAATCAATCAATCAACCTGTTAGATACTAGTAATCATTTGACCTAATAAAATTAATAGATTAGGTATTAGGTTCTCGTGGGATCGATACTTTTTATACTACTTGAACGATACGTGCGCTTGCGTTAGACCCGACCAAGGTTCCGGTTCCAACTGGTTCCGGTTCCGATTCTGGAACCGAACCGGAACCTGACCGGTTCGGTTAGGGTTCTCACCCTGACCGAACCGGTTGGAACCGAAAGTAAAAAAAAAAAAATTACTTGGAACCGTAAGGTTCCACAAGTAAATCTCAATTATTATTATTAATAATAATGAGGTTTAAAATTGCAATACTAAAACATGAATGTCCATATCCTTTTTATAACCAACTCTTGATTATTGACTTCTTCATATAAGCGATGTGGGACACAATAGCCAAATAACAAATATCTTACATCGCTTATATAAAGAAAGCACTAGCCAAGAGTTGGCTATAAAAAGGATTCTATGTTAAAAGAATTTTATAAAAAAAGATTCTATAAAAATGATGTGATGGTTTGAAAAAACATTACGATTATAGAATTTTTTTCTATTTTTTAAAATTTATTATTAAAATAAAAAAAAAAAACCGGAAGGGGAACAGTAACCGAACCGGAACCGACCGGTTCGGTTCCGGTTCCACACTTGTGGAACCGAAAACCGGCCGGTTCAGTTCGGTTCCGAACCGGAACCGAACCGCCGGCCGGGTCTAGCTTGCGTTATACGCGTGTGATTGCGCACCGGTCACTAGGCCTAAAGTCTCTAAAAGTCCTAGCAATGGCCACAAACTGTAAGTCTCTACCTAAAAACATCAAACCAAACACACGGCAAACAACAAACACAGAAAACCCGAAACCAAAACATCATATCCCACAACCCATCCTTCAACCAAGAAATAAATGCATCCTACATCACCTACACAGCCCAAAACACACATTTGCAACACAGATCAAGAGGATAAACATGATAGAAAAATGAAGGACAGGAAAAGGACAAAAGCACGAGTATTCACAAACATTCGCAAGCAGCAAACA
Organism: Zanthoxylum bungeanum; assembly: GCA_019454045.1. NCBI lineage: Eukaryota > Viridiplantae > Streptophyta > Magnoliopsida > Sapindales > Rutaceae > Zanthoxylum > Zanthoxylum bungeanum. The sequence goes on along the minus strand of SKCR01018184.1, from coordinate 16,404 downwards.
GTCTTGGTAGATTTAAGTAATAAGAAAGAAGGGGGTTGAGCAGAAAACTTACTTGGTTCGAGAGGATGTATCGACGGTTAGTCTGGTTGGTCTTGAAGTTTGCTGGTCTCAGACAATGAAGAAGGAGTCTCTTGCACTTTGGAGGTTCTGGTTTTCGTAAAAGAGAGAAAAGTGTGTTGCTTCCCGTTTTTGTAGACATCTCGGGGTATTTTTGGCCGTTGGATCAGAGAGAGGCTTCAGATGTGCACCGCGTGTCGCTTTCAGGCTTCATCTGCTCAGATTGCGATAAACGGTTGAGATTGGAAACTTTTCGGTTTCCCTTTGAATGGTTGATTGTCTTGGTTTTTTGCGGGAGGGTCACGGATGCTTGACAAGTGTCCTGTCCAGATTAAACCCTAGAGATGATTTTATGGGCATTTAAGAGGATGTGATGGCTTACGGTTTCCGAGGGGCGGCTACCAGAAGGGTAAATGAGGTATTCGCTTCAAGTTGGAGAGTCATTTGAAAGGACATCAGAATTCTCGATGGCCGAGCACATGAAGATGCTGGGGACGATCTGGCTGAAAGTCGAGGCAGTTTTCTGTATGGTTTCTGGAGCCAACCACCAACTGGTTGATATCACACTTCCGATTTTGTAGTTCCCGGTACCAACTCGTGCAGTCGTTGGAACCGAGAACTATGGGACAATTGTTAATGGTGATTTTTGTGACAAGGTATTTGAACAGTTCGGCAAGGGCAGATATATGTTTTCTTCTTTTGGAAAGACGGATGTTCAGAAGGTTTTGGTCACTCCTCGGCCAGGGAGAGAGTCTGGACCCAGCTTCCCGGATCTGGCCGACCAGAGGACACAGCATGATGCGAATCTCAGAGACCGACAACATTAGAGCCGATACCGACCATAGTAGCCCGGTAGTTCGGTTCAGTTTTGCTTCTCCTCCTATACCGTGATGAATGGCCCGGAACTTTCGAGTCAGGTCGGGGTAGCTTGGGTAGTTCGACAGATCATTTGGCCGACCTTTTGACGACCGACATGAGATCGAGGTAGTTTGGACTTTTCCCTCCGACATTTATCACCGTTTGATATCTTTACAGGCTGGCATCATTATTGTTGAGTGTGGCAGTGTATAAAGCAGGGTGATGTGACAAGCAGTCAGGTGGCAGGTTTGCTTTCGGCGAGGCAGTCTTGGAGCAGAGAGCCCGTCAATCAGCCGGAGATTCACGTGGATGACGTCATGGAAGTATGTGAATAGTGTTGTAATTCTCTTGGTATATAAAGGAAAGTTAGTCTTATTTGTTAGGGGATAGCAAAAAATTATAAGACGAAGGAGCACTATTTGTAAAAACGATATAGACAAACAGCTCGGTTTCTTTAGACCCTTCCTGAAAACAGGTCGGCCGAGCTCGGTTTGGTAATAAAAATCACCCCCCACTTTGTGCCCGTGGACGTAGCCTGGATTTGCTCCGCCGAACCACGTTAAACTCTCTTGCCGATTTCATGGTTGTTTTGTCTTTTGCTACATTTGCTTTTGGTCTCCCATAACCAAACAAATTCAAGGTTGAAGGAGGATTGTCTCGGGAGAGTTATCTCGAAACTGTCCTTAGGACGAAAATCATCCGTCAACAATTTATTTGCCTATTTCTCTAGCATTAGACAAGTTTAGAGGAAACACATGGGCTCCTCTTGTTCTAATATTATATGTACATATATATGTTACATATCAATTCATGTGACAGCCTAACAAATGTCTTCTAAATTCTACTACATGTCACTTCTTCCTCTATCTACATTGTCAATATTTTTGCAATCATTTTTCTCTTTCTTTTTTCTTTTTTCTTTTTTGTCAAATGAAAACAATGCTTTAAAGATCTTTAAAAAAAAAAAAAAAAAAAAAATGCTTTTGTCTTGAGTCTTGACAGGCTTAGTGAGATTAAAAGATGGCCCAAACATGGCAATGATCAATGGCCAGAAATCATCTGATCAGCTGGTTCATTGTTCTCATTAAGATCTTGAAATTCCAGTATTTCAACTCTACGGTTCATCTTCTTTCTTATCTTTATGGCTACATCAGATGATCTAAATCTTCCGCATACACTAACTCTGCATTGCTGCTTCTCAATCAAATGAGTCTCTATCTCTTCAATATGTAATGAAACAAAAGAACGATTTTGTCAAAACCATTGCAACTTCTAGTTTCTTTATAATGAAAAACTCAAATAACCCATCTCACCTTTCATGTTGAGAAGTATCCTCCTCAGTTTCCTGCAGCAGCCATTGCAGTCTAGGTTAAGTCTCATCACCATGCAACAAATCTGCAATTTTACAGAAGAAAAATTTAAAAATTTGATCAGAAAAGAAAGAGGGTGTTGTTAGAAATAAGCACCTGTCTTTCCTGCATGAACTTAGGAATTTGCAAGAATATGTACCAATGATTTGAATCATTTGATGGCTTTAAAAAGTGAACTTGGGAAATTCTTGCTGTTGAAAATTGGAATCTGATGCATTTTTGGTTGTCCTGTTTAGGTTATTATTCTTCCCTTTATGTTTAAGACTTGTTTTGTAATCTTGTGACATAAACTAAGAAGAGTAAACATCATTTTAGGTAAATGCTTTCTATTACCTCTTGCAACATTACCAAGCAACTCTTTCTTGCTTCCAAAAATTTATGTGACACAAAATTTAAGCACAAGTTACCCTAAATAAAACCCACCACGAAAATAAAATATAATCAATATGAGACTCTTTATTTCGTTTCTGAGGTTTATTTCACTTTCAGTTTCTTAGTAAAAATGGACAAGAGTATTCTGCCTAAATAGAAGTGAAGTTTTTCAAAATAAAGCAAGCATATCCAAACTGTCACTCAATTTTACGACAATCAAATACAAGCTAAGCTACATTTGGATTTATATTTCACTGTGAAGCAATATGTACATTGTGAATTCAACCTACAAGGTTCTTATTAACAGCTATAAATTCAGGCATCCTGGATCTTTTTCGACGTGTGATCAACTGCAGGAAGAGCGAAAAATCCGCTTGATCATGGCAAATTTTCTTAGAGGATTCCTGTATATCGCCGGAACTGGTCTTGTGGAAACATTGACAACAGCAGGGTATCTACATGTGAGTGTTACCTTCTTCTCCAGCACACTGACCAACACAGACTCTGTCTCTGCCCAAAATGCAAAGAACTAGAATCATGCATGCTGAGCTATAACTGATTGCGAAACATTTGGATTCAAGTTGAAGACAAACATTTAAACCACTGGTATCCAAATGATCAATGCATACAGAATCATAAACAAAATTCCAATTTTCCAAGTTGTTACTCTAGCCAAAGAACTACAGCAGTCATATGTCTCAACTTATAGCATAGTCCTTTGTTTTGCATTTAGTTCTGTCTAATCTTTTTCCAGAAAAATTATGTGAGTACAAAAATATTCCTTTCATTTAATTTTGTATAAAATATCGTACTGTAGGAAAATGGAAAAAGATTGTTAAAAAGTTAAAAGTGATGCCCATATAAGGTAGTACAAAAGGACTTAGATTCGGTGCTGAGTTGAGTGTTATATTAAGTTTTAATAAATTATGATGATAGTTATTGAATAATAATTTAAATGTAACTGAATCTTAACTGGGCATAAATTATGAAAAACTTAACACGACCCATCTCATCATTAGATCCAAATTCAATACAAAACATGGACAACCTCTTACAGTGGGAGCAAAAAAGAGGCCACAGAAAGAGCTCGAAGCAATTGTAAAACAACTAGATGATATTTATCTTCAACATCTTAGAGAAAGCAGAAGCCATATTGAAATTTCTCACCTTTCAGTTTGGACATCATATCAGCAACTCTATTTTGACACTCAGAGCACCGAATATCTGCGGATAGAACAACTTCCTGGACCTGCCAAGCAGCAAAAACTCACCCAAAATCCATAGAAAAATCAAAAGAATAATAGAAAAAAGAGAGGAAGGATACAAACAAGAGGCATGGATAATGATTCAACAGAAGCAAGGCTAGTTCCTGTAAGTAACTTGCTTCTTCTTGACTTCTTGAATCCAATTCCAGGAAGTTCCTTATTCTTAACCTCATCATCATCATCATCATCATCATTAAACATAGTAGCCATTGCGTTGCTGCGTGATTATCCAAACACAAAACAGATGCTACTACTTATTTCATCTTGCAGGAGAATGGCCTAATGGGCAAGTGAAAGAGAAAGATTAGAAAATGATACTGGAACAGCTTATTAGTAACTGATCCTTCTGTACTGAAAGAGCAAGCCCATCTTTTTTAAGATGCTTAAAATTGTTGGGGATGAAACAAATGGAATGAAAATAATGAAGTAGCAAGATTAACAACAGTATAATTAAATTGGAAATGGACTTTTATGCTTAGTCACAAAGATGCTTCTTTCACAGGGAGCCCCACATATCCACAGGAATTTTCTACAATGGAATTATAAGTTTTGAGATTACTTGTACGACCAAACTCTGTTGTCCAACTTTTAGTTTCAATTAATCAGTCAAATCATAAAAGGAGATTAGGTACAACTGCAAATTAATTAAACAAATAGTGGGGCCGTGCCCGGATTATGTTGTTTTTTTAAAAAAATATTAGGAAAAAATTTAAAATAATTAATTTTTTTAAAATTTCTTAATATTTAAAAATGAAAAAATATTAAGAATGTCAATGTTTTTAGTATTTTTATATTATATCTTAAAATTTTAATTAAAAATATATGTATTTAAAATTAAAAAATTAATTTATATGATTAAAAAAAATATATTTTTATATAAAAAAATTGGGCTAATATCAAAATTTTTTGTCTAAATCGGACCCGAGTCCGGATGGGTCTCGGACTTCTTTTCTGCCAAGGTGTAATTTTTTTTTGTTTCCCTGAATAAGACAGAAGCTGCCCCTTTATCAGTTGGAGCACAGAGAGCCATCTTAGCGCGAGCAGCCCGAGCCGTCAAGCCCCATGTTCCCCTAACGTCTAACTATGAGAGATATTATTTACTATCAATATATGAGATGATTTGAGGCACAAAACCTTTGAGCTTGAGAAATTTGTGTTGACAAGATGCATTGTTTATCATTATGCTCAATGATATTAATGCCACCATGAATTCATAAACTTATAACCATATTTTTGAAAATTGGATCAGATTGGCTGGTCGAATCAGATACCAGCCGTGAGTCAAGTTTGATTAAGTAATAAAAATCGGTCTTCAGAAAAATCGTTCAAAACGAATTTTTATTTTTATTTTTTAAAACCAAAAACTAAAATTTTTATTTTTTTTATAATTGTTATTAAATGAAACTATTTATGAAGTAGACCGGTTCTGTCGATTTTTTCGAAACAATTGAACAGGTCGAACCACTAATCCTTTGAACTTTTTAAATTATCAATCTGGTTCTGAAAACACTGATTATAATATTGTCGATGTCAACTAATTTAGTTGGTAAAATATTTTAGAATGGAAATAAGAAATTTGAGATTTAAACTCCGTTCAGTTAAAAGATATTTATAATCAATCCCACTTGTGAAAAACCAAACGAGAAATGATATACTTACTTACTCTTCTACCAACGCAATCCCAGAACGGTGCGTTTTGAGAAATAAAAAATGAGTTGGTTTAAGTGTAAACCAATTGCCAGACAAACCAAATTCAAACATCCCTAAATTTCCAAAACGTTAACGCAATTTTAAACAACCCCAAATTGAAGAAAACACAACATAATCAATGTTGTTTTTGAGTTAACATATCCATCAAAGAAGACATTCATACTTTCACTACGTTGAGTGGTTGACATGTCTGCCCAAAAACTATTCTTTAGAAAGCATGAAACTTAATTGTGCTTTCTTCATAGGATCAAAAGTGATAATTTTTCCATACCATCTTGGACACATAAATTAAGGACATGACTATTAGGGTTGATGCTCAGAGTGCCAATCTGGATCGTATTTATGTTCGATTCATGAATACGAACAATTCCTTTTCCATAATATTACTTATTTATAGTAGTACTTCTTGCTTTTATATACATATTGATCTAATTATGATTAGATTGAAACTAAATATGATTTAGTGATATGTATATATTAGACAAAGACCCGATAATATATTTTGTAGTGCGCAGTTACAAAGTAGTTTGTAATTGACATTGGGAAGTGTCACTACTAGAAGTATATTATGAAATAAAGTTCTTGGTCAAGATTTACTAACACAGGTCGGTTAGTTAAATCCGCTGAGACCAGTATACGTCGTATATCAAGACTTGGTCTGATAGTCTATCCCAATGAACCATGAGTCTGGGAAGACTCATATAGACGTGTAGGTGTTTATATTGGATAAACATTGAACGACTCATCGAAGATTTCCTAATAGATGGTACACCAACGTCAATAGGAATCTTCTCGGGTTGAGTAAGCATAGTGATCCTTCGACTTGAGGTACCACTGTGGATGTATGAGGTATCGTTCACACTTTGATGGCAGTCACGTCACCAATCTATTAAGATCAGATCTCCGTCTGTTCGTTGGGTGTGGACTGATCCTCATGATATCCTGTGCGTATCAAGATATGATCTGTCAGTTCTGTGTACAGAGCATAGGTATTCAATAAGGAATTAGCAATCTGTTAAATCCATGGGCCCGTAGTACACTGTAGAAGTAAGTTCTAAGTGTTATTAAGAGATTGCTAATAGGATCGTCGACGAGATTATACCTATAGAGATTTGACGTTATTATCTATATCTCTGGGATAATCCGGATACCTGTGACGGAGGGATTATACGTATGCGATGAACTCGACCTGTATGATTCAACGAGTTTATCTGTGGTCATCATAATTTACGGGTGAGTAGATTATGAACACGAAATTGGATTTCGTGACGGATATGCCTAAATCTAAAGAGTCTCACTAATGAAACATACTCGTAGAGCTCTAGGGCTACTTTTATAAATAATATTGATTATTTATAGATCGTTTAACGGTTAAACGATAAATACACGCTTTAAGGGTTTTATCCGGCCGTTTTCTAATTAGTGTGTATTTAGATTAAATACTTGATTTTATTAAATACACATTTATATTTTTTGTCAAATAAAGTATTTGACATGTGTTCCAAATATATGTATTATGAAATATTTAATGTAAATATGATACATGTATTTAGATATTTGTATTAAGTAATTGTCTAATTATTTAATTGTTAAATAATTAGAAGTATTTAATATGTTTATCTTTATCATTATTATGCTTTTAAATGGCTAATTTTGATTGGTACACATGTATTTAACTTTTTGAAAATGGTGGTATTTTTTGACTTTGAATTCTTTGAATTTGATTAAAAATTGAAAAAACAAAATTTACCATTTTAGCCTTGTGAAAGTCGCCAAGCCTATTTGTTTAAAGCTTTGAGTTTTTTCATTTTGCTTCACTTTTGGCTTCAAAATAAATTACAAAAAAAAAAGGGAGTTGAGAGAAAAATCTAAGTGCTAAAAGTGTCAAGTGAAGAAACTTTGGAAATCAAAGGTAATTTCATACTTTTCTTTACTTGAAAATTATTTCTATGCCTTTAGACTTCAACATATGATGTTGCCATGTTTTCTCTATTCTCTTGGGTTTGTAATAAGTTTGTTTGAAGCATGAATCAATGGTGTTAGCATGTGTATTTTGTAAAGGAAGCTTATTAAGTGTTATTAAGCTTACTTTTAGTTATTTTATAACTTGGTAGCCATTCTAGAGTTGCTTAGCCACTCATAAATGACCTAGAATTGTTCTTGAGTTGTTTCATGGTGGTGAGACTTGTTTGGTGTGGTAAGGATTGAATTAAAGTGTTGAATTTAATTAATTTTGGTGTTAATTGGTCTATTGGACAATTTTGTAAAATTAGGATTCATAACCCTTTCCAAATTTGGGGCTTTTCATATATGTGTTAACTAATGATGTATCTATGATGCATATTAATTTTGGTGTTGATTGGACTTGATCTTGAATGGTTTTGAACCAATTTGGACTAAAGTGCAATTCTTGGAAACTTGAGGGACCTCTCGGTAATTTAGGGAAAATTAGTTTCTTGAATTGTAATTTATATTTTCATGTATAAGACATGTATAGATCATTTTGGTAGTGATTTGGAATCACCTAATTATGTATTTGACAAATTATGACTAAAATGATCAAAATTTAAAGTTTAGGGGCATTTTCGTACTTATTAAAAATCTGGAAAATTTTCAGATTTCTGTTTTAATGTATATTTGATGTACAAATCATTTTGGTTGTGATTAGAAATCACCTAAGCTTGTTTTGAACAACTTAGGACTAAAATGATTAAAATGGAAAGTTTTGGGGTTGTATGGTAATTTACTGAAATTATGATTTCTGGGTTAAAAATTTATTTTTTTGAGTATTGAGTGATTAAAATAAATAAGTTTATTTTAATTACCTAAGAAAAATCAAAGAAATGGGAAAATTTGATTTTCCCGCATTCCGCTGCGTAACCCGGGTATTTTGCCCAAAACCCCAACAATGACATGTGCAACGAACATGAAAAAATCGACCCCCTAAAATTGGTTGGTATATTTCTATTAAATTAGTAATTGATGCAATATTTGCAGATGAATTATCAAATCCAATTGTTAAAATTTTACCTAATAAACCATATTCATCAAAAATTACTTTCATCATTCTATAAATATTTTGTGCAGTATGTTGTTCATCAAAAACTCTAAATGTAATAAGTCATTTTTACATGTTCCATGATGCATCAATCCAATGACAAGTCACACACATGTATACGTGTGTTCGTCAATGATCACTCAAAATATCAGAACAAATAGAAATACGACCTTTAATATCTCTAAATATTTCATTTAAAATAATTTTACCATCTTTGTATAATTTAAAAATTTGACGTTTTGTTGTATTTCGAGTCATTCTACAAGTAGAAGGATTTAAAGCATTTTTAACGTAATTAGTAAAAACAAGTTTTTCACCAAAACTTAAAGAAAGATGTGTCATACAAGTTAATTTAGCAAATTTTTCTCTATTTTTAGCATCAGAATATTTAAATAAATCTAAAGAACTCGTATCTCTACTAGATGATGCATACCTGGCCATTTGAGTTTGTGTCGTATCAAGTCCAAGCTCAACCGCATGATGTTTTTCCAGGTGCTTATGCATATTGTCGTATCCACCAGTAAATTTGTAAGAAACCCCACAATTGTTGCATACTGCTCTTGGACCTTCATTTGTAGTATCGATTAAATGAAAATGAATTTTGAAAACATCCGAGGAATGAGACTTAACTTCTCTTCTCTGTAAACCGATACTAGGGCCGCTCTCTTGGGTTGGCACATTTGACATTGTGTTCTCAGATGAGCTTGTCATTTGTTGTTTAAGAAATTTAAAGAATTAGAGAATTGAGATTGATAAATTGTAATTGTAGATGAGAGAAATTGAGAATGAGAGAATTGTAGGAATTGAGACAATTGAAAATTGAGAAATTAGTGTGTTGAAATAATGAAAAATGACCCATATTTATACATTTTTAGAATTTTTTGTGATACCTAAAATACCCCTCAAATTAGTCGTTTTATTAATGTTATTAGGGGTTATTTGGGAAATCAAATTTTATTTATTTTTTACTTTTTTTTTAACGTTGGGGCAGGGAGCCCAACTAGTAGCCATTGGGGATGGTTGGAATCCTAGCGTTCCAACCCGGTTCCAACCGGAACCAAACGGTTCCGGTTGGAACCATAGGAACCGTTCGGTTCCAGCGGTTCCTACCGGTTCGGTTGGGGTAAGAACCCTATCCGAACCAGTTAAATTCTGTTCCGAAACTGGAACCGGTTGGAAACGGAATCGTCCGGTTCCAACCGGTTCGGTTCCGATTCCAAACCGGAACCTTGGCCGAGTCTACTTTGGGCAACTCTAATTCCAACTCGATCATTTATCTCAAGTTTCCTTTTTGCATGTATATTGATGCTACAGTTACATCTGAAATACTTGGACTTCGATGTAGATAATAATTCATGGTTGTGCTCAATAACTAGAGTTCGAACCCTTCATTTTCCAACTTCATCTACACATTTACAAATTTTAGCATTGCAACCAATTTTTAAATTAGGTTGGGGCCTTAAAATATTACTCGATGTCATTTTTGAAAAGTCACTTCTCCCACAAGAAAATTTCATATATCTGACATTCTCATCCCACCCATTTCTACTACTTCTCCGTAAAATTGGAAATCCCTTACGTTTACCATATTCTTTGTAATAAGTAAACATATCATCGACACTATCAAATGCCATAGCTGTCTTTGGTTCATCATCGTCATTATCATCAATTTCATTAATATTTACTTCTCATTGTCCTCCTCAAATTCAGTGTCTATTTCTAAATTCTTCATTTTGCCACCTCCAAATTATAGATGAAGCCTGTATCAAATATTAGATATACATAGAAGTAATGATATCAACAACATGAAACACAAGTAATTTAAAGTAATTAGAATATTTATGCACCAAATTTACTAAAAAATCATTTAAAAATAATACGCTAATATATTTCACAGTTTTGCCACTATGAAGTGATGGTTGTGTATATGCTCCATGTGAAGGACACGCAACTATTTTAACTTAATTACAATACTTGGACACTAACTTAACTAATCAGTCATTCAAAATAATACAATAAAAAATATCTAGTAATTGCAATAAACTCACAGCTACTGGTCTTGTCTTTGCATAGGCGTCAGATGAGGTGGAGAATGTTGGACAATTATGACCCATAGCATCACTGTTTGTAAAAGACATGGTGTTCTTTGTACAAATTAACTATGTGACAAAGGAAATTGTTCTTTCATCATTTGTAATTGGATTACCTGTATATATAAATGATAAAAGTCCATATGATTAGTACCAGATTAATAAGATATGAGACAATATTAATCCACGTAAGGTTTAATCATTAAATATCCTTAGTCGTAGTATTATCGAGACTAGACATCGATAATTCGGAATAGGCTAGTATTACACTTGTGCGTGTTATGGAAGCTTAACGACATAGTTCTCATATATTTGGGTATTGGATACTCATGCAAGTGTGATATGAGATTCTGTTTGCCGATGGTACGGGAACAGCTTCGCTCTGGATAGACCCCTCAGAATCTCATTGGTAGTATGACTATGTGTCTATAGGAATCCGAATCGGGGTAGATGTATATTGTCTTAACATGAGACTTGCATCGCTAATACTTGCGACAATCAGTATACTTTGGTTTTGGTCGTCCGAGGCTTTAACAGGTTCTGTGTACGCCTCTTCTGGGTATACTGAGAATCATAGTGTATTGGGTGTGATATCAAGATGGAAGTATCACTTCAGTCATATGGAGATGATGATCACGCAAGGATACAGAACTGGTACTCTATAATGCTATAGCCATCGGGAAAGTATGACTAGGTCATGACTTTCCAATTAGGTTATGAATTTCTGATCATAAAGAGACTAGTTGCTAGTGATCCGATATATGCTTCGTACGGGGCAGACACAATTCCAGCCCCAGGCCTAGCATATGACATCCGATACTGGATCGTAATACGCTATACAATGTATACTACGCCTGATTCAGATTATATGCATTCCATGTTGAAGAATATTTCTGGAGAATTGGGTAGGCACGGTGCTTTGCTAGAAGCCAACCATGTCTTGTAAATTGGTAAGAACATGGTACCGGGTACGCACATGTTCGGATAGTCCGATGACCATATTTATTGCCAACATATACATGAATCTCTTGGGTCGCTTCCCAAAGATTCACTGATGACATTTGACTCGAACAAAATTAATCTGGGATTAATTATGAGAGATAAAATTAATCTGAGATTAATTGTGGCAAGAATTAATCTGGGATTAATTAACAAAGAGAGAATTAATCTAGGATTAATTGCGTCAAGAATTAATCTGGAATTAATTCGACTAGAAGAGAGAACGCGATTAATTTGGAATTAATCGGTTGTTGACGGCGGATTTTGGTCTCAGGGTAATTTGGGAATATTACTCCCGAGACAGTTCCTCCCTCAATAGTGAATTTGTTTGGTTATGTGGGAACCAAAGGCAAATTTAGCAGAAGACAGACAAATGCACCAATCAATAAGGAGATTTAACGTGGTTCGGCGGATCAGGTCCAACCTAGGTCCACAGACACAAACAGAATAATACTTTTATTACTGAGATACGCTTCTCTGATATCTCTTATGTTTACAAGCTTGATCGTAGTGATCCTGTTCTTGATTCTGATGCCACTTACTTATATTTTCCCCTTCTATTTATAATAGTGAAGAAATCTGATTCATTTTCCCATAAGGATTCCTAGTTGAAAACTACCTTCACTTCCCATATCCTATTAGGATACTGACTCATCAACCTTTCCCTATGAAAGTAGGATAACTTATCTCCTTATCCCATAAGAATAGGATAACTTATCTCTTTTATCCCATAAGAATATGATAACTTATCATCTGGAGCATATCTCGCTATCTGGTCGGTCTATGAGGTCGGTCACAATGGTCCTCTGAACTGAGAATGCTGATATCGATCTGATAATACCCGGTCATCCGATCTTAAGTGGTCGATCACTGATCACCAAGTGCTCGGCCCCTTACCGTTGGCGTATGCAACATCGAATGGTCGGGTCGGCATTAATGATTTCGACCGAGAATGGAATTACCCTTTTTACCCCTGACGTACTCCTTAAATAACATAGGTCCTGAAAACACCATCAACATATGTCCCCTAGTTCTCGGTAACAACGAGTTTGCGAGTTGATGCCGGGAACTATAAAAAAAAGATGGTGTGCCGATGAATCCGTCGGTGGTCACTCCAGGAACCGCAGAGAAAAAATGCCTAGGCTGCAAATCTGGTCATTCCTGCCACCTTCATGTGCTCAGTCAACGAGGATCCCGATATCTAACTGTGGAGAAAATGCTTTGCCCTTATGCTGATGACGATCGACTCGGTGGGACGTAACCCGACCCCGAGCTGAGAAGAACATTTGGCTCTGGGGGAATGTCACCTCCCCAGACCAATAGAGGGCCGACCATGGGGGAGATGCTCTGATCCCATGCTGATGATAATTCTCTCAGTGGGATATATCCCGACCCCGAGCTGAAGAAAGACTTGGTTCTGGGGGAATATTACATCCCCAGTCCAAAGAAGCCGACTCGGTGGGACGTAACCCGACCCCGAGCTGAAAGAAAGACTTGGCTCTGGGGGAATATTACATCCACAGTCCAAAGAAGCCGACTCGGTAGGACGTAACCCGACCCCGAGCTGAAAGAAAGACTCTGGGGGAATGTTACATCCCCAGTCTAAAAAAGCCGACTCGGTGGGATGTAACCCGACCCCGAGCTGAAAGAAAGACTTGGCTCTGGGGGAATGTTACATCCTCAGTCCAAAGAAACCGACTCGGTGGGACGTAACCCGACCCCGAGCTTAATAAACAAGTGGCCTCGGCGAAACGAATCCAGCCCCGAGCCGGAAAGAAACATCGGTCTCGGCGGCAAGAGCAGACCCGAGCCGGAAAGAAACATCGGTCTCGACGGTACAAGAGCAGACCCTAGCCGGAAAGAAACATCGGTCTCGGCGGTACAAGAGCATACCCGAGCCGGAAAGAGACATCGGTCTAGGCGGTATAATAGCAGACCCGAGCCGGAAAGAAACATCGGTCTCGGTGGTACAAGAGCAGACCCGAGCCGGAAAGAAACATCGATCTCGGCGGTACAAGAGCAGACCCGAGCTAGAAAGAAACAAGTGGCCTTGGCGAAACGAATCCAGCCCCGAGCCGATTAACCAAGTGGCCTCAGCGGAATGAATCCAGCCCCGAGCCGATTAATCCTTGGGACTTATTCAGAAGGGAAGTGAATCAACCTTTTGAAGCCCTACCGAATCTGGCATGGGCGTCCCCTTGTCAGACCACGAAAAACAAAAACAAAACTTTGGAAAATAAAATTAAAAGGCGGGCGTGACCTAGCACTTATCCCAGAGCAAAACGTTTCGCAAGTATAAACAACAACACAGATGCCTCAAAACAGCGTCCTGTCCGAGGTCTCCAAAACACAATTCTGAATCTTTCAATTCAGAGTCTCGGCGAACCAGGATTTGGATCAAAGAGCGTTTAAAATGGTAAGGGCACATCCTCTATACTTCAGGTCTCCATGGAGCCTGTGTACTGTTCGAGGGCTCCTCCTTACAACGCTGGAACAAGCATACGCTATGAGGGCACAATCCATTCCCGTGCTATACTTCTCTTGGATCCAAATGATCAAAGAAATATGGATCAAAGAGTGTCCAAGACATTAAAGGCATATTCCTCCTTATGTTCGGTAACACTGGAGCAAGCAATCGCCACAGAGGTATCATCCATCCCCATGCTATGCTTCCCACGGATCCGAATGATCAAGGAAATATGGATCAAAGAGTGTCCGAGACATTAAGGGCATTTTCCTCCTTATGTTCGGTAACACTGGAGCAAACAATCGCCACGAGGGTATCATCCATCCCCGTGCTATGCTTCCACGGATCCGAATGATCGAAGAAATAGGTAGGGATCAAAGAGTGTCTGAAGCATTTAAGGGAATGTTCCTCATTATGCTCGGTAACACTGGAGCAAGCAAACGCCACGAGGGTATCATCTCTCCTCGTGCTATGCATCTCACAGATCCAAATGATCAAATAGGTAGGGATCAAAGAGTGTCCGAAAAATTAAGGGTATTTTCCTCCTTATGTTCGGTAACACTGGAGCAAGCAATCGTCATGGAGGCATCATCCATCCCCGTGCTATGCTTCCCACGGATCCGAATGATCAAGGAAATAGGGATCAAAGAGTGTCCGAGACATTAAGGACATTTTCCTCCTTATGATTGGTAACACTGGAGTAAGCAATCGCCACGGGGGCATCATCTCTCCCCGTGCTATGCTTCTCACGGATCCAATGGGTAGGCAAAACATATGGTAGCGCATTCATTGCGTTGTATTTCCCAAATCGGTCAGGCGGGTTATCCTCTGACTTCCGCACACGATTCTGATCCCTTCCCTGGTGAGGAATTTTAACTTTAAGTAATAGCAGGACATTGCGGCCTTTGTCTTCATCATGAAAGGTCGACCGACGATGACTTGGTAACTGCTCATGCAGTCCACCACTGTGAAGTTTATCATAATCGTCCGAGTCCGGGGACGAGTTCCGATCGTCATTGCTAATTGTATTCTCCCCAATGGGACGACCGTTGAACCCCCGAAGCCGTATAGGGAAGTTCCATCGTCGGTTAGAGCTGCATACTCTACTCCAAGGCCTTCCAGAGCCTCTTTGGAGATTATATCCACTGCGCTCCCGGGATCGACCAGGATTTTGTCTACCTCTGAACCGCCGATTTTTTCCATGATTATTAACGCATCGTCGTTGGGGAAACTCACCCCTCAAGCATCCTCATCCGTGAACATTATTGGTACCGACCGACCATCTTATATTCCCGAGGAATGTTCTGCTTCTAGTACCTCCGACCCCCGAGCCCGGCTATAGTTTTTTCTTGACCGGTTAGAATCTCCGGCCAGTGTTTTCCCTTCTGCGATGATGTTTACCTGTCGGCGTTGTGCCCTCCGTCTAGCCGTCATAACCTCATGGTCAATGTATTTATTTAAATATCCATTTCACTGTTTAACTCCCTGACGACCGGTGATTTCCATCTTCTGCCATCGTCTTACTACTCGAGCTACTTTTTGTTGAGGTCCCCACAGACGGCGCCAACTGTTGACGGCGGATTTTGGTCTCAGGGTAATTTGGGAATATTACTCCCGTGACAGTTCCTCCCTTAATAGTGAATTTGTTTGGTTATGTGGGAACCAAAGGCAAATTTAGCTGAAGACAGACAAATGCACCAATCAACAAAGAGATTTAACGTGGTTCGGCGGATCAGGTCCAACCTACGTCCACGGACACAAACAGAATGATACTTTTATTACTGAGATACGCTTCTCTGATATCTCTTATGTTTACAAGCTTGATCGTAGTGATCCTGTTCTTGATTCTGATGCCACATATTTACACTTTCCCCTTCTATTTATAATAGTGAAGAAATCAGATTCCTTTTCCCATAAGGATTCCTAGTTGAAAACTACATTCACTTCCCATATCCTATTAGGATACTGACTCATCAACCTTTCCCTATGAAAGTATGATAACTTATCTCCTTATCCCATAAGAATATGATAACTTATCTCCTTTATCCCATAAGAATATGATAAATTATCATCTGGAGCATATCTCGCTATCTGGTCGGTCTCTATGAGGTCGGTCACAATGGTCCTCTGAACTGAGAATGCTGATATCGATCTGATA
>SKCR01018183.1:0-20447 GCA_019454045.1 Zanthoxylum bungeanum | reverse complement strand
ACTCTTTTTTTTTTTTTTTTTTTGAAAATTCAAGCTTTAAATATGTTAAAACGGTAGGGCATTGGTATCTCGAGGCTGTCCCGTGGTTTTGTGCTCTGGGATTTATGATCTTAGTTTGAGGTCATGAATTTGAATTCAGAAAGTATATTTTTTTTTGTAAGAATTTGGAATAATTGATAGTTTTATCTATTTCGTTTAAGTCCGAAAATGATAATTTAAGACGGAATTTTCAATAATTTCAAAAAAAAAAATAAAAAATTGGGATCTCGCGGCTGGTCGCCTGGCCCATCTCTGATGTGAACTTTTAAGTTTAGATGTGGCTGGACTACAATAAAAGCTGCATGTTGCATGTGTCGCTGACATATATAATTGAAGTTAACTTAATTTATTAAGGTCGGTTATTGACAATGTAATGTTGAATTGAGTTGCGTTATATTTCATATTTTTTTGACACGCGTCTTTTATGATTCATTAGTTTCGGAAATCGTTTTTTTCATTTTAAATTATTTGATATATTTACGAAAAATTTGATCAATGTAAATTATTTTTCAATCAATGAAAAGTTAAATCATTTTCTACAAAATGATTTACAAATTAAAATCCATTCGTCATTTTATATAATATTTTTCATCTTATCCAAAAATTTTATACCTAACGGTAAAGAATGGCAAAATCCGATTTGGACTCGGATTTGCATAGATTTGAGTCTGGATGTATTTTGATGGATCCAAATCCGTATCCAGATCCCGAAAAAATATATAGACCCAGATACATTTATATTCTATTTGGATCATGGTATGCCCGTAATAGATCCGGAAATCTTTTAATTTTTTTCAATTATATTTGTATAAAATTATGTCCTAGGTCCCAGAATTCTGAACTCGCGTGAAAATGGATACATGAATATTCATATCCGAAAATCTAACTTTTCTTACATTTTACAATTAGATTTGCATAAAATTATGGACCAGTTCCCGAAATTCCGGACTTATGTGTACCCGAATATGGAAATTCATAATTTTAATTTTTTTCAATTATATTTGTATAAAACAAATAAAATTATGTAACAAACTCTCAGAATTTCAAACCCGCGCATATATGGATATACTCAGACCACATCCAGAAATCTATTTTTTTTCCAATTATATTCTACAAAAATAATAAAACTCTAGACTAGAGTTCGGATAAGTGCGGATTCAGGTCCAGATTTTATGTCTAGGTTTGTGAATTTTTTTTTCCCAGTCCTGTGTATTTCTAGACCCAGGTCTTTTAGGTCTATGCAGATTCATGTTCAAAAATACCTAAGTCCGAATTCATGTGAGTCTTGAATTTACTACCCGGGTTTGGAAATCTTTACGGGCCCAGATATTTCGGGTGTATGTAGACCCAGTCCAGACCCGGACTAGACCCGGTTATGAAAATATCCTTTTTCCGGATAGTGCGGGTTTGAAATTTTACAACCCGATTCTGAATTTTTTTATGGACCCGACCGAGTCTTCTAGAACTACGCGGATCCGAACCGGACCAAAATCTTTTTATCATCACAACTTCTAACCACATAAAATATTTTTTGAAAAAAATATTGGACTCGCCAAACATAGGAAAAATGAGCATAACCCCCCTGATGTTTGGAATAACTAATCGAAACCTCATAATGTTTAAAAACCAAATAAAACCCTTCTACATGTTAGCTTTATTTTTCATTTTACTATTTTGCCCCATATGGAAAACTTAAAGGTTTAGGAAATACTTCTAAAAAATACTTAGAAAATATGAATCAAGTAAAATGATGTAAAATTAAATATCTTGTAGCTTTTAAAATTTCATTTAATTCAAATTTTTTAGTTTTTTCTCCATTATTAATCATTAAAGATATTTAAATTATTTTACTTAATTCATATTTCTTAAGTATTTAAATTTTCCATAAAAGGGAAAAATAGTAAAATGATAAATAAAGTTAACATTTAAAAGAATTGTTATAATAGAAGGGGGTTTTATTTAGTTTTTATACATTAGAGGAATATTGATTAGTTTTGTCAAACATCAGAGAGTTATGCTCATTTTCCCTTCAAAAACAAGACAACACTTCCTAAAAAATATTTTCAGGCAATAGCCAAACATGAGAAAATATTTTCCATTCCAAAAATGATTTTCATTGAAAATTATTTTACTTACAAAAGATGTCGTCGAAACAAAAGAACTTTTAATAACAATACACTATTAAGTTTTAGTTTTATATAAATTAGGGAAATTTTTTAAGAAGCCCAAAACCATTAGGACTCTTCCAAATTAGATCAAACACAAATGATTCTTCCCATTTAGTACATCCACATGTAAAAAGACATAAATAGACATAATCAAATTATATAATTATATGTTTGCGCCAAAAAAACAACAACAAAAACTAATATTTGGGTTGTTCTTTGTAATTCCAACCACCCTACAAAATGACAAAGCGACATACCTAGCCTGGCGCTTAAACTTGGGTGAATTAGATTCCACAGAGGAGATCGAAGAATACTCATATATACCCAGATCATCAAGGGTAACCTTCATGCAAATTTCTGATACACAAGATCCTTAACAGATGCGAGTGTATAGCATACTCATGGACATGGAGTGAAGATCGTCTTCCTCATGTTTTCAAGAGAATTTAATAAGGAACTTTAGAAAAACATATGATTTCAAACACTCAAAAATTTATTATGAACTATGAACTTCTAACCAAACTTGATTACAAATGAAAAATCATTCTCCTTATATAACTGATCGGTGGTAAACACACACGTTACGCAAGCGCACATATCGCTCAAGTAGTATAAAATGTATCGATCCCACGAGGACTTAATACATTAGCTATTAATTATTGAAGTTAAATATCTAAGAGTATCTAATTGATTGATTGTTGGTTGAATGATGATTTTTATCTGAAACAAGTAAATAAAATAGTGCAAAAATATTAATGGAAAAATCAATATTATAAAACTATCTAGGGTTGTGAATCCTTCCAATATCTTTTAAAGATGAAGTGATTATCTCATGTTTGTGTAATATATCGGTTTATTAACCTGGAACACGAAATTATGCAAAAGCCTCTGTCGATGGTCAGATGCAAACACCCAAAATAACCCAATTAATCATATATCTATGTTAACCAAGTTACCTGAATTCATTAAGATTAAGTTCCAATTGTGGATACCCCCGTCCTACAAGTATATGTCTATCCTAGAAGGAAATCTACCTAAGAGTATTTTGCCCTAAGGTGAGATCGTGAGCTATTGAGTTTAAGGCTGAAACCTAAAATTCCTTCGTCAAGTTTATTTTAAATTTACCAAATCAATCTTATTAGTGGCCAATTAACAAGAATCATTAAGCTTAAGACTCAATAAATAAACCTTTATATTACCCAAGACATAAAATAACCACTTATAAAATGGTGATATTGGAATTCATCACAACCCCATATACGGTATTTAGTTACAACACATATCTAAGATTATTAAAGACATAAATAAGGAAAACAACATAAATAAAACTTGGAAATTAAAAAGATAAAATTAACAATAAAATAAAATGTTAGGATTAGAGGATCCACTTTTATTACTTCTAATTTAGATATCTCCATTATTATACTATATAAACCTGGATGACATTACCAACTGACCATATAGGCGGTATCCTGATTAAGTCAGATTTTTGATTAATTCCAACCGACCATAAAGGCGGTATCCAATTAAGTCAGGTTAAAATCAATTTAATTAAGTCCAACCGACCAAAAAGGCGGTATCCCATTAAGTCAGGTTTTAAAAATAGTTTATATGTTATAACTAAGGGAGATTAATCTAAATTATAATAATAAAAGCTTTACCTTTCACCCAAGCAGAAGGAAGTTACTTACTCATACTATAAAGTAAAATAAAGAAAGATCTATTGCTTAAAATAAGAAATAAATACAAGAAAACTGTAAATAAACAAACAAGATACAATCTTCTTAGTATTCTTAAGGAAATCCCCAGAAGAAGGTATGAAAATTTCAAATGATTTTGGCCTCAATTTATAGGTAAAATTTGGTCCTGCGCGTCGCGACGCGCCATTGATCTTTGACGTGTGTACGCGGTTTGATGAGATGATGATGCGTGGCTGTCGGTAGAAATTATTGGCTCGGCGTCGCGACTCGTGAAGGTTTGCGCGTCGCGATGCTGACATCATTGCTGACGCAAGGTGTCGGCAGGCTGAATTATTATGCTGACATCATGATGACAAGTGTCGGCAGAATAGTAACTGAGGCGCGTCGCGATGCAGAGGACTTGTGTGTCGCGACGCATGAAATGATAATTTTGCCATTTTGTCAGTTTTTCATCGTTTTAGCCCTGATTTGACTCCTTTGAGTCCTGAAATCTTATTTATCTACAAAATAACACAAAACACATCAAAATGTTCACAAAACTCGAGAAATTATACAAAATATTAAGTAAAAGGGGCGGTAAATATTGATATATTTCCCGCTTATCACACCCACAAACCTAACATTTTGCTCTTCCTCGAGCAAAACAACAAAATAAAATACAATAAACAACTTTAAAATAAAATTAAACTAAGCCACTTTCATATAGATCACGGTTGCATTTAACGTATGCAACAAGCCTTTAAACCCCTAGGTGTTCCTAGTGGACGAGTTGTAGTCTCGTGAGGGCTTACAGCGACGATACCCACAAATGTCAAATGCACACAAAAGTAAAAAGATCAAACAAGTTGGTGACTAAACAAGTGAAACTCTTATCCAAGTTAATAACTGTTTTCTTTCTTTCTAAATTACCAAATAAGTAAAATTCTCCGATTATTTTTACCATTCTCCATATACACAACCAACAATGTATTAATCAACTCATTGTGCCTACAATAGTCATAAGTGTAATTGAAAAGAGAGTAATATTTTTGTCCTAAAGTTATATCAGAATTCACACCTTTTTGGCAATGAATATTTTTTTTTTCATTTTTTTTATTAATAACATCTTCAATCCATGTAGCGAGCTTTGGGCCAATGACTCCCAAGCCAGTTGACTTTAGGGCACTAGATGTTAAGACACCCATACAAACTTAATTACTCGGATCTCAGATGTTAAAAGTTCCACCGTTTTACGTGAACAATCGCTGTTTACTGAGGCAAGACATCTGATTACTAAGTAGAAACTTTTGAATTATTAACTCAGGCTTTTCCATCTGACGCGAACAATCACTGTTTACTGAGGCAAGATGTCTGGTTACTAAGTAAAATCATGGTTAATTATTTATATACAATTTTTTTTTCTTTTTTTAATCCATTGCTTTTAGATGCTTCCTCCAATAAACTAGAGCACTGAATATTACAAACTTTTCAGTTACATCCCATGTCTGTATGTTACCATGCATGTTGATAATACCTGTTAAATGAGCATATGAAGATCCAATTTAATCAATATTATGGAGAATTCACAAATTTAAATAATTCAAAAGGAAATAAACAAAAATTAACTTATTACGAAATAGACTGAGATATGTCTCAGGAGTGGAAATTCCTTTCACAACTATCTCACACCAATTTCACCCGATTAGTCAAATTTAAAACATAAAAACACAAATTTTTTTATGATTTTTAAGAATTTTTTATATAAATTTTTGACTGAAAATAACACAAGAAAAATAAAAATAAGATACTAGTCAACTATTCCCCACCCCCAAACCTAATTGAGACATTGTCCACATGTCTTAAAAAAAGAAGGAAAGTTTAGGAGACAGTACCTGGTTAGCGTGGAATTCTACAGAAACTTAAAGATTAAGATCTAGATTTATCCGACGTTTCTTACCACGATCATTATCGGACCAGTTTATCTTGGAAATGATATGGTCAATTTGTGGTTCAAAGACTAAAAGTTGGTCAATTAAATCATGAGTTGTTCTGGCAGTGAAGAGGAAATCTTTTATGGGTTTTGAAAGGAACCAATTTCTCAGGGCATCTTCAAGAAACACAAAAAGGAAGTCATAAAATCCATCAATATTAAACAGTCCAATTGGTTTCTGGTGTATGTTCAAGTTCGCCCAAGATAGCACTGTAAAAATTTCCTCCATCGTGCCCAAGCCACCTGGCAAAGCAATAAAAGCATCAACACAGTTAATCATTTCACAAGTCGTTCGGATATACCTGGCACGATAAATTCCTCTCTGTTTGATTATCCGATAAGATTTGCCTCTGCCAAAGGTTTTAGGATGATTCTCACGACTTGACTACCTCCTTCCTGTACAGCCCTTGAAACATACCTCATCAGTCCAAGATTGCCACCGCCATATACTAAGTGCATATTCCTCTAAGCTATGACTCTACCCAATTCTTGTGCTGCCTCAACGAATTCTGGTTTAGCACCAGCACTAGTACTGCCAAATACACAAATGTTTACAACTCGTCTTCTTGAAGTTACTTCCATTTTTTTTTTATATTTCTTATGTATTTCTTTCTCAAATCTGGATGTCTTCAAGAGTGTAATGACGAGCTGCATTTATAGATCCTGAAAAAGGGTGAGTAATAATAGCACTAGTACCTACCAGATGATAATTATTAGCTAAACAGTAAAATAAATCGTGAAAGTAAAAAAATCTTGATCCTGTCAGCGAAAATAAAAGAAAATAACAAAACAAATCACAATTATTAGTTAAAGACAAAGAGATAATAATATGTACAGATAATAACGGCTTGAATGACATCTATGCATCAGGGACAAGCTTCCCATCCAATTTTCTTATAAATTGGCAAATATGGTCCTTTAAAGTTAGATTCCCGAGACTTAATTGTTGTCTTTCTTTTCGAAATTATGCATATAACATGCGAATCGCGTGATACACATATCCACTGGGATGCGTCTCAAGAGTCAATGATATGTCATCTAAAGACTCCTTACTCATGCCATCCCTAATGAATTGAATTTTATCTTCGCGGTTATCAGACACCATTCCTAAAGAATGACAACGAGTATTACATGTCATGCGTGCACATTTATAGCAAACACTTAATCTTTTAGCTCTTCTTTTTTTAGCATAGGTGCTTTTTCCTAAACCAGGCAAAAATGAAACAAAAGAGTCAAAGGACTCACCTGCCAATCGGACTCTTGCTTCAATAATCCAACGAATGTCATTAGGAATACCTTTGATCATCAGAAGTCTCATTCGTTCAATTCGTGCTTTGTAGACTTTCATCAGAGAGTTTTGAGGGAGAGAAGGAAATTGCTTGTGAAGATTTGCGAGAACGTCTTCCATCCTGAAATGTGACTTTACCTACAAAAATTAAACACACAAAAATAAAACACACCAAATCTCAATATATACACAAATTGCATGGGTTGCCTCCCTGTTAGCGCTAAGTTTAACATCGTCAGTTAGACATGACTGCCCGAACGTTAGGCTAGATCTGAAAGTGTGACACTTTATTTTTATCGCTCAAATGATTCTCCCCAGTAGTGTTTAACACGTTTGCTGTTAACTTTGAATGTTTTATTAGAGTTGAGATCATGTAACTCAACGGCTCTATCTAGTAAAACTTGGGTGATTAAGAATGGACATAACCTCCGTGATTTTAACTTCCCAGGGAAAAGTTTCAACCTTGATTTGTTCAACAATACCTGTTGCCCCGGTTCCAATTGTATACGCACTATCTTCTGATCATGTCTCTTCTTGGAATTTTCTTTATACAGTTTGGCATTCTCAAAAGGCTGTATGTGAAATTCCTATAATTCGTTGAGTTGGTGGAGCCATTTCTCTCCTGCTGCTTGCAGATCAAGATTTAACTTTTTCAGTGCGCAGTACGCTTTATGTTAAAGCTTCACAGGCAGATGGAATGCTTTAAGTTTATTAGTGGAACATTGCATTGCATCTGAGTTTTGGACGGTATTGTCTATCACATCAAGTCTGAAATATTGCTCATTATTTTCGTCATCCGGGAAATTCATGGCTTTGAAAATATTGAATGTTACTTTTTGTTCTTGTACCCCCATGGTTAGTTCACCTTTTTGTACATTAATAATGGTTCGACTTGTAGCCAAGAATGGTCTCCCGAGCATGATGGGTAAATCTTCATCTTCCTCCATGTCAATGACAATAAAATCTACTGGGAAAATGAATTTGTCGACTTTGACAAGTACATCTTCAACTACAGCTCTCGAAAATGTGAGCGTTCTATCAGCAAGTTGCAAAGATATTGAGGTGGGCTTTGCTTCTCCAATCTGTAGTTTCCTGTAAATAGACAAAGGCATCAAGTTAATACTCGAACCTAAATCACAACAAGCCTTACCGAAGTTATGTTCTCCTATGGTGCAAAGGATGGTGAAAATGCCAGGATCTTTCAACTTTGGGGGAAGCTTCCTCTGAATGATGGCGCTGTATTCTTCTATCAATGCTACCATCTCGTAATCTCCCAATCTCCACTTTCGTGACATAATATCTTTCATGAATTTGACATAGCAGGGCATTTGTTCCAACGCTTCTGCAAATGGAATATTGATATGCAGTTTTTTGAAGATCTTCAGGAATCGAGCAAACTGTTTGTCCCGTGTATGTTTCTGGAGACATTGTGGAAAAAGTGGAGGTGAAGTGAATCTTTCTCGATCAGTTTCTTTTGCCTCTTTTTTCCTCCATCTTTGGATCTGCTTCGCTGCTTTCTTTTGGAACTTCCTCAGTGGATGCCTTGATTCCAATATCTTTATTGATTTCAGTGCTGCTTTTCAAAATGATGGCTTGACATTGCTCATTCCCTCTGTTCCTTGGAATTGGTTCTGTGTTGCTAGGAAGGGTACCTTACGATCTGTAACTCTGAGCATTAGCCAGTTGTCCCAATTGATTTTCCAGTGTCTTTATAGAAGCTATTTGGTTTTGAACCACAACTGCTAAAGAGTCGTATTTTACTTCTTGCTTTTTCAACTGGGCCATCACTTCTTCTATTCCTGGTCTTCTCATACTTCTGACTTTGATTCTGCTGTTGGAATCCTGGTGGTGGATTTTTCATTTGCCCTGAAGTGTTGCTTCATGCGAAATTGGGATGATTCCTCCAACTTGGGTTGTAGGTGTTGGAATATGGATTATTCCCATGTCTGTCGAAGTTGCTGACATAGTTCACCGTCTCATCATGTTGGTTTTAAGATTCTGCCTCTGGTGCTTCTCCATATGGTGAACTTGTGGATCCAACATTAACCTTCATGCTAAGAGTTTCCATGAGTTTGTATATCTGATCGAGCTTGGCATTCATTGTTGTCTTGGCTCATATTTCATGGATTCCTGCTATTCATTGGATCATGCTCATTTCTATTGGCCACAAGGAATTATTATTGGCCATTTCTTCAATTAAGTCTCAGGCCTTATCTTCTCATTTTGCCATTAATGCTCTCCAGCAGCTGTTGGGTTTCTAGGTTAGTCCCAATGATCATTCAAGCAAGAAATCATGTGTGAATAAAACAAAGAAGCATGGCGGAATCATACTTACATTGATCGGATTTGGCGATGCGTTGAACATAAAAACTTTTTGCTTCCCTTGAAGTTCACGGTTTTTGCTCCTTGTTGTCCTCCAAATTCGGTCAACACCTCCATGGATTCTCCAAGCTCCAAGCTTTGTATTGAGATTCCATGCTCATGAATAGGTTTCCCTATCACCTTGGATGACTCTTCATGTGATAGCATTGGCAAGATTTGCCACAAATCTTCCATGTTCATCATCAAGCTCTCGGTTTTGTGAGAGAAAAAGAGAGAAATGGCCTCTTGGCCGATTGTGAGGAAGAAAGAGAGAGGAGAGTGTGTTGGTTGAAAGTTGTGTATCTAATACACTTATTTGATTTCTTAAATCAAATAAAACATATACCAAAATTTTGAAAAGGCTTTCAAAAAGTCAACAAAAATTTGGAGCCAAAATGGCCATAAATGCCATCAACCACCACCATCACTATTCACATCAAAATTGACTAGACATCACATCACTCAAAGTGACTAGACATCACATCAATCAAAGTGACTAGACATCACATCAATCAAAGTGACTAATGATTTGACGCTAGATGTGACTTGTGGGCCGCACTTGAATTCGAAATGTGAGTGCGCCCGCAAACACTCCCGGGCTCGGGTTCGCTAATTCCGAATTAACGAATTTCCGTTGCGACGTAATTAAATCAAATTTAATTAAATAATTGTGCCTAGCAAAATTACTATTCACGTCGCTAATGAATTAATTCTAAATTAACTCGTTCGCCCGAATTAAAATCCAATTTTAATTCCGCGTCGAAATCCAATTTCGTATAATATATCGAATATATATTTTATTGATTAATTCCAAATTAATCGTTCTCTCTCTTTTAAATAATATTTTATCCTAGATAAAATATCTCCGTTAATTAATCCCAGATTAATTTTCTCTCTCTTTAATTAATCCCAGATTAATAAAGTGCGAGTCATACGTCATCGGTTAATCTTCGGGAAGCGACCCATGAGATCCCCGGATATGTTGGCAGTAAATTCGGTCGTCGAACCATCCGAACACGTACGTACCTAGTACTACATTTTTACCGATTTACAAGACATAGTTGGCTTCTAGCAAAGCACCGTGCCTACCCAATTTTCCAGAAATATTCTTACTGGAATATGTGATCTATATCAGGCGTAGTATACATAGTATTGCGTATTGCGATCCAGTATCGGATGTCACGTGTAAGGCCTCGGGCTGGAATTATGTCTGCCCCGTACGAAGCACATATCGGATCTCTGGAAACTAGTCTCTATAATCGGATAAACATGACCTGGTCATTTTATCCCGATAGCTGCAGCATAAAAGAGAACCAGTTCCGTATCCTACGTGATCATCATCTCCACTATGACTGGAGTGATACTTCCATATCGACATCACACCCAATACACTAGGATTCTCAATATACCCAGAAGAGGCATACACAGAACCTGTTAAAGCCCTGGACGACAAAAACCAAAGTATATTGATTGTCGCAAGTATTAGCGGTGCAAGTCTCAGGTTAAGACCAAATACACCTACCCTGATTCGGACTTCCATAGACACATAGTCATACTACCAATGGAATTCCGAGGGGTCTATCCAGAGCGAAGCTGTTTCCGTACCATCGGTAAACACAACCTCCTATTACACTTGCATGAGTATCCTATACCCAAATATATGAGAACTATGCCGTTATGCTCCCACAACGCGCACAAGTGTAATACTAGTCTTTTTCGCATTATCGATGTTCAATCTCGATAATACTCTGACTAGGGATATTTAATGATTAAACCTTTATGGATTGATAATGTCTCATATCATCTCAATCCAGAACTAATCATAAGGACCTTTCATCATTTATACATCTAGGTAATCCAATTACAATGATAAAAGAGCAATTTCCGTTGTCACACAGTTAATTTGTACAACAACACAATGATCTGTACAAATAGTGATGCTATGGGTCATAATTGTCCAACAGCAGCAGCATCTATTGTAGTTCTCATTAGTCTAGAAAGTCCATTGTAGAAGTTTTGGACTTGTAGCTATTCACAATCTCATAGTGAGGACATTTTTTGGAGCAATTCCTTGTATCTCTCCCAAGCTTCACAGATGGATTCTGAATCATGTTGCATAAGGATGTGATATCATTCCTCAGCTTTGCTGTTCTGGCTGGGGGAAAATATTTTGTAAGGAATTTTATGGCAAGAGTGTTCCAAGTTGTGATGGAACCTGCCGGTAGTGAATGTAACCAAGCCTTAGCTCTGTCTTTAAGGAATATGGGAACACACGCAGTCTCATTGCTTCTTCTGTCACTCGGTTGTAATTGAATATGCCACAAACCTCTAGGAAGTTACTGATGTGGGCATTAGGATCTTCAGTTGCATTCCTCCCAAACTGAACTGATTCTTGTATCATCTGAATGCATATTTTGATGTCACACGTATTTGCTGGTAAGGGAGGAAGTACAATACATGAAATGAAGCCGTCAACCACCAGAATAGTTCTGTCTCGAATGGGAATTGGTGGTGGTGCAACCTCTAAAGGTTCAGGTTCCATGTTGATTAGTGCTTCTTGACCTTCACGCCTTTCCCTTCTCAACTGTCTGATGATACATTCAATTTCTGAGTTAAGCGGACAGATTTCAAAGCTTCTAGTTCTTCTCATGTAATGTTTGAGAACCTGAAACACAAGAAAATAAAAATAATAAGTAAAAATAAATTAGACACCAGTAAAGTATCTAACCCCAAAATTAATAGTAAGAGATAACTAAGTCCCCGGCAGCTGCGCCAAAAACTTGATCTCAGTGGTAAACACACATGTTACACAAACACACGTATCGCTCAAGTAGTATAAAATATATCGATCCTATGAGGACTTAATACCTTAGCTATTAATTGATGAAGTTAAATGTCTACGAGTATCTAATTGATTGATTATTGGTTGGATGGTGATTTTTATCTGAAACAAGTAAATAAAACAGTGCGAAAGTAAATTAAAGGAAAAATCAATATTATAAAACTATCTAGGGTTGTGAATCCTTCCAATATCTTTTAAAGATTAAGTGATTATCTCATGTTTGTGCAATATATAGGTTTATTAACCTGGAACACGAAAATATGCAAAAGCCTCTGTCGATGGTCAGATGCAAACACCCAAAATAACCCAATTAATCATATGTCTATGTTAACCAAGTTACCTGAATTCATTAAGATTAAGTTCCAATTGTGGCTACCCCCGTCTGATAGATATATGTCTATCCTGGAAGGAAATCTACCTAAGAGTCTTTTGCCCTAAGGTGAGATCTTGAGCTGTTGAGTCTAAGGATGAAACCTAAAATTCCTTCATCAAGTTTATTTTAAGTTTACCAAATCAATCTTATTAGTGGCCAGTTAACAAGAAGCATTAAGCTTAAGACTCAATAAATAAACCTTTATATTACCTAAGACATAAAATAACCATTTATAAAACGGTGATATTGGAATTCATCACAACCCCAGATACGGTATTTAGTTACAACACATATCTAAGATTATTAAAGACATAAATAGGGAAAACAACATAAATAAAACTTGGAAATTAAAAAGATAAAATTAACAATAAAATAAAATGATGGGGTTAGAGGATCCACTTTTATTACTTCTAATTTAGATATCTCCCTTAATATACTATATAAACTTGCATGACATTACCATCCAACCATATAGGCGGTATCCTGATTAAGTCAGATTTTTGATTAATTCCAACCGACCATAAAGGCGGTATCTAATTAAGTCAGGTTAAAATCAATTTTATTAAGTCCAACTGACTATAAAGGCGGTATCCCATTAAGTCAGGTTTTAAAAATAGTTTATATATTATAACTAAGGGAGATTAATCTAAATTATAATAATAAAAGCTTTACCTTTCACCCCAGCAGAGGGAAGTTACCTACTCATACTTTAAAGTAAAATAAAGAAAGATCTATTGCTTAAACTAAGAAATAAATACAAGAAAACTATAAATAAATAAACAAGATACATTTTCTTAGTATTCTTAAGGAAATCCCCAGAAGAAGGTATGAAAATTTCAAATGATTTCGGCCTCAATTTATAGGAAAATTTGGTCATGCGCGTTGGGACTCGTGAAGCTTCGCGCGTCGCGACTAGCTGTTGATCTTTAACGCGTGTACGCGATTTGAAGATATGATGACACGTGTCTGTCTGTAGAAATTATTGGCTCGGCATCGCAACACGTGAAGGTTTGCACGTCATGACGCTGACGTCATTGTTAACGCAATGTGTCGGCATGTTGAATTATTATGCTGACATCATGATGACAAGTGTTGGCAGAACAGTAACTGAGGCGCATCGTGACGTAGAGGACTTGTGCGTCGTGATGCGTGAAATGACAATTTTGCCCTTTTGTCCATTTTCACCATTTTAGCCTTGATTTGATTCCTTCGAGTCCTGAAATCTTATTTATCTATAAATAAAAACAAAACACATCAAAATATTCACAAAACTCGAGAAACTATACAAAATATTAAGTAAAATGGGCAGTAATATTGATATATTCCCGCTTATCAATAATTGAAGAGGAAATAAAAGGATTATTTTGGTAGGACATTACCCATACCTAACGATCAAATGACAATGACACAATACAATTTTATTAAAGCTAAAGTTAACTCTGACTAAAACAAATAATTATTAAAGTAAAAGCATAAAGTAGTAGACTACTTTAGCTAAAGTAGATATGGAAAAAACAAAGCAAATCACGTATGCGAGACCCATTGAATCTAATCATTACATATAAAATGACTAAAAAAACTAGCCTGTCACATCGAATTTTGCGATGGAGAGAGGTTGTAATAGTCATATTCCTTATCATTTGAGTCGATAGATCCTAAAAGGTTACAGTACCATGACTTTCCTTCATAATGGGCTTCACGACTTGAGCTTGATGGATTGGATTTTCAGGCTGATTCACACGATGCTCTAAGATCGTAGGTTCAAAATCCTCATAAGGATCTTGAGAATCCTGAATGATAAGATCTATGTAGTTAGGCTTCTCTTGTTTGATCACTATTACACTAGGTTTTTTTGTTTGCTTATGATCCATAGGGAATAAGACTAGTTCATGTATTAGATCCAATGAGGTGTGTTGTAAATCTAGAACCTGAGGCTGGTAATGATTGACTTCACATAGAAATCGTTTGAGATCACACATTATATCTATAGAAAATGCTTTCCTTACGCAGTGGAAGCATGTTAGGCACCCGGATCGGACTTGAAAAATATTTCTGCCCTTCCCACCAAGTGGCTGAATGAAATCAGCAGTACCACTGAACCTTTACTACTGTTTTGAATAAATTTCAGCCTCGAACAGTCCTCGAATAGCAGCACAAAATCAGACTGTTTTAGCACCCGAAATGTGCCTAACACACTACCAAAACAACCCCCAATTTGTGTGACCAGTGGCTGTGTTTCAGTTCTATTTTTACACTTGAAAACAACCCTGAAACAACCCTAAAATAACCCTTTGAGTTTCCCAAAAAACTAGATTAAAAAAAAATCAAACCGAGCTCCGAATCCCATTGGATGTGCTCGGCAGTGGCCAAAATTAACCCCTATTGCCGTGAGTCAATGAAGAAGAAGGGTGATGGATTATTTTGGTTCAACACCAATAGAGTATTCCGTACTATGTCTCACAACCAACAGAAGCTAGTGTGGACTAGACTCACAAAATTTATCCTTAAACTATTTAGAGATTAATGTCACACAAGTATTTTTATTTATTTTCTTCTTGTTCTTCCTTTTGCTTTTTCTCAACACTTGAGAGAGAATGAAGAAGAAGAAGATGGAGGGTATGGTTTCTTTTTATACTTAGGATAATTAATTTCTAAAATTAACAAACCCATTCCCATCCACTCATGGAAATTTCGGCCAAAGCATGGAATGGATTCAAAATTTTTATAACAATTATCTTAAATTACCATAATGAAAAGATGTTACAAAATTTAATTTTTCAATTAACCTTATTGAAAAACATAACTTCCAAAAAAAGCCAAGGGTTCCAAAACCCAAAAACATGAAATTCCAATAATGGCATTATTAAATTATATCAAATATTATTTAATTTTATTTATTTAATAATTATCATATAATTACTAAAAACCAAACATTAACTTTTAATATATAGTTTCATGTGTGAAAAAATGATATTATTAATCATATTAATAATATTTATACATATGTGAGTATATAATTAGACTATCCAATTATACTAAATCCGCTACAATATATTGAGCTAGCACGGGGACCAAATGGACCTACGGTTCCGAGCTCCAATAATCTCGAAATATTAATTAAGCTCTTAATTAAATATTCTGAATTATTAACTCCAGGTTATTCCACTAAAAACTCGAAGTTGCACTCTCGTTGCCGCAGATAGTATATTAAGCAAAACCAAGTCGGTGTCCATCGATATAGTCACTACATACAGATTAAATCTTCACGAGTATCTCGTAATTAGAGCCAGGTCATAATGTCCGTTTCAGCCCTCTAATTATTTTTACCTTAAGTACCATTGATTCTCTAATGAATGATTTATTCATAACGATTATGAATTTTAATTTTTCTATTCGTAATAGAAAGACTTGAGCGCTCTAACGGTTCGAGTACCGAATCAACCCTTAAGGAAGATACTCATCTACTTCTCGCAAGAATGAGTGAACTCCATATCTATGTAAAACACCCAGCTACATACCAGACCATGCCCCCAAAGTACGTAGCTTTTGGTCGGGACAGCTACACCAACTCACCTTTGTAAATCAAAGGACATAGTCTGCCATGCAGGAGTTCGCAGTACACTCAGGATTAAGATCAATCCATATATGACCATCTAGTAGATCGAAATGAATTATTTATTTAACAGATATTATAAGAAAGTCATTTATATATGGGTCCAGTCCTATATGATCACATCATACAAGGTTCTTTCATTCTCATGTCTCCACATGGACGATCTCGGATCAAGGTCGCCATACAAATATGAATGTAATGCAGCTATATATAAACCACAAACAAATTTCCGCTTTGTTTGCTCTCTATGGACTATTTTAGATTACAACTTTAGACTTAATCCTCTTGTGTATGACACTGATACACTAAGTCTGAAGGTATATGTGTAATATAGGGTAATCAAGATAATTTATAATATGCGAAATTTAATCAAATATTTTGATAAATGAATAATGCATCATTTTATTTCAGAGCAAATAAAACGTTTTTATTACATGAAGCTCTAGGACATATATCCCAACAATACCTGCATCATTGAGTAGGGCTGTCGGATTAGGAATAGTTTTCCATTCGTAAGCATGTTCTTGAGCCCAGAATAGCTTGGTGGCCGGATGTTGGAAATAAGATATATGCACAATGAAAATAGAAGTATGTTGTATTGTTTTTTTTCTTCATATTTCCACTAAAGATTCTTTTGACACAGAGTTGTAAGTTATTCTCTTCACCACGAGAGTGGACTGTACCATTCAAAGTGTGTCCAGATGAGAGAAATTTGATTATTATCATCATCTAGATTGATTTTCATGGCTTGCAATAAGAAATCTAATGTGGAAGAGTAAAGAACTGTAAGGCACCAAATGTACATAATTCTTTAGTCAAAAGACCTTCGTTGGGATCTACGAATAGACTTGTAACAAAAGGGTAATCTGGGAAGAACTTTGTTTGGGTATATGATTCATGCCTCTTGTGTTGGATATGAAATAGGTAGTTGAAAATGTGGTTCTTGGCAAATGTTTGTATCTCAAAAAGAGAACATTAGATTGATTAGGGGAAAATACCGCTAGGATGCCATAAATATCATAGTGATACTTGCAAATTGAGTTATTAAATGGATTTGCTGAGGTTGTGATAGTAAATATGGAATCAAGTTTTGATCCCCTTTTATATGCTTGATCGAGAACGCGTACTTGCAAACCATTCTTTCATGCGAAGTAATTGCTTTATTGGCAATGACTTGTTCTGAAAGTCGAGTCTCATGGGGAAAGATGAATTGTCTAATCTAAGTAGGAAATGATGGCCGACCAGATGAAACTCGAAAAGTTTGATACCATACTTTACAACTAAGGCTTCTTTGTACACAGTATGAAGTGCTTCTCTGACTCCTTAAACTGGCCATTTACATGACCACACATAGATTCTTTTCCAACTTTTATCTATAAAAGTATTGCTCCCCAATATTCATCGATGGCATCTGTCTGTAAGATACGCTATCCATCTATGAGAATATTTAGAGCAGGTGGAACCAAGTGACCTGTTTCAGTAGCGTACAATTCTGTCTGTGACGGTCCCCATGATGGTGCATTTTTCTTTAGCATCTTTGACAGCTGAAGATGTGAATAATGACATATGTCAAGAACTCGTTGAGATAATTAACTATTCCAATAAACTATTGAAGTTGATTATTAGAGAAGTTTTCTTCCGGGAAATGTAAGAGTTCCTGTGCAATGTGCTTTCTAGGGAATATCGTCCATTTTTGAATCTCATGCCTAGAAATCGATAGAACGCTATCTTATCTTGATCTTCTTTTCTGAAAGTATGATCCCATATCTATCCCAATATCTTTAAATTGTAAAATTAGATCATTATGAGATTTCACATCTTTTGAGAAAAGCAAGATGTCATCAATGTAGATTAAGACATGGTGTAAGATGGGATGGAAGATTTTTGTCATGGCTTTCTGGAACAGTGCATAAATTATATTAGTAGTGGGTATTAGGTATACAAAAGGCTTTTTTGGGCCTATCTTATAAGCTTATACCCAGTTACCAAAAACTCACTTTCAGATCAAACTTGAGATGATATGGTATTCTCGGATATGAACAAGTTAATGAGTTGATCTTTGATAGTGGAAACTTGTTATCTCTGAGAAAGATATTGAGTGGTTTGTAGTCAAATACCAATCTTTTTTTTTCCTCCAACTTTTTTTGATCGTTTTTTCTACATAAAAAGGCTTGGCAAGCCTAATTTGAGGTTATGGGCTCAATTAATCCTTGTTGTAGCAACTGATTGCATTCACTTTGGGCCAAAGCAAGGTATGAAGGTGTCATCCCATGATGAGACGCCTTAATATGATTAATATCCTCATTACGCTTGAATGGTAGCTTAATAAAGAATTCTTCATTCTTCCATAGAGGTGACAGATGAGTAAAGTCATGGTGAGAATTTGACCAAAAAGAAGATAATGCCTTTCTGATAGACTCAAAGTATGGTTGGACTTCTGTTGATGAAAACAACTTTGGGATGGTGGTGTATGGCTTTTTTAATCTTTTGAACTAAACATCGTCTGGAAGTATCTGAAGCCCTTTTGCTTGTTGGTAGACATCGAACCCAATTAATAAATCTTTATATGGTAGATTTGAACCAAGGAATTTTGTCCAAACTATGCATTCTAGGAAGAATTGGGTTACACTAGGCTTTTTAGTGATAAGATATGTTCTGAATACTTTACCATCCGCTGTCTTGAAATATTATATGTGTCTAGTCTATGTTGTAAGTGTTCCTAGAACATGCCAAGATCAACTAAGAGTGATTCGTGTGTGAATTACCAAGAGAGTTGCAGAATACTCACATTGATTGGTTGAGGAGATTTCAAAAATTTCCATCTTTGTTGGATGTGTTGGAAGCTTCAGAGCTTGAGATCGAGTTCCAAACTCTCAGGTGAGTCTCCCTATCACCTTCTTTTGACTCTAAATGTGCTAGCAAGCTTGAATTTTTGAAGCAAAATTCCATGGAGATTAAGCTCCAAGTTTCGGCCATTGAAGAGAAAAGGAGAGAGAACTTTGGTTGCTGTGAATAGTAACTTGTGTGCACTTCCAAAGTCAACAAATTAATATATAGTAAGTTGGTGTGTTGTAATTGGCTTGAGTGTTAAAGAAGTAAAGCCAAGCCATTCTTCCACAAATCAAGCCCATGATTTAAGCCTAACCACTTCCATCAAATGTCCAAATTTGATGTAAGTGAAGTGGGTCCCACCACTTTTAAATTCCAAATTTAAGTCGGCTAACTTAACACGCAACTTCGCTCGGGCCCCGGTTTTGTTTAATTACGAATTAACAAATTTTCCGTTGCGACTTAATTAAATCCAATTTAATTAAATAATGATGCCTAGCAAAATTATTACGAAAGTCGCTTGCGAATTAATTCTAAATTAATTCGTTCGCACGAATTAAAATCGAATTTTAATTTCGCTTTGAAATCCAATTTCATTTAATATATCTAATATATTAATTAAGCCCAATTAAATAAATTAAATAGTAAAATCTAATTTCACAATTAAATTTATTTTACCGATTAATTCCAAATTAATCGCGTTCTCTCTTCTCGACGAATTTAATCCCAGATAAATTCTCGACGCAATTAATCCCAGATTAATTCTTTCTTTTTGTTAATTAATTCCCATATTAACTATTGCTGTAATTAATCCCAGATTAATTTTCTCTCTCTCTCATAATTAATCCCAGATTAATTCTGTTCGAGTCAAACATCATCGGTGAATCTTTGGGAGGCTACCCAAGAGATCCTGGATATGTTGGCAGTAAATACGGTCATCGGACTATCCGAATACGTGCGTACCCGGTACCACGTTCTTACCGATTTACAAGACATGGTTGGCTTCTAGCAAAGCACCTGCCTACCCGATTTTCCAGAAATATTCTCGGCGGAATACAAGATCTTTGTCAGGCGTAGTATACGTAATATTGCGTATTGTGATTCAGTATCAGAATGTCACATGCTAGGCCTGGGGCCTGAATTGTGTCTGCCCCGTATGAAGCATATATCGGATCACAGGTAACTAGTCTCTATAATCGGAATCATGACTTTGTCATATTATCTCGATAGCTGCAGCATACAAGAGTACCAGTTCCGTATCCTGC
>SKCR01018182.1:0-20396 GCA_019454045.1 Zanthoxylum bungeanum | reverse complement strand
TCCGATTTAGTGATATGTGTATATTAGACAAAGACCCTAGGATTACAACGTAGTGCGCAGTTAACAACTAGTTTGTGATTAATATTGGGAAACTCACAATAAGTTACATATCCTTAATAAAGTTCATGGTCAAGATTTACTAACACGGGTCGGTTAGTAAAATACGTTGAGACAAGTACATGTCATATATCGTGACTTGGTCCGATGGTTCATACCAATGAACCATGAGTTTTGGGAGACTCGTATAGACATGTAGGTGTTTATTTGATAAACACTGAATGACTCACTGAAGATTTCCTAATAGATGGTACAACCAACGTCAATAGGAAACTTCTCGAGTTGAAGAGCGTAGTGATCCTTCGACTTGAGATACCATAGTGGATATATGAGTTATCCTCCACACTTGATGGCAGTCACGTCACTGATCTATTTAGATCAGACCTCCGTCTGTTTATTGGGTGTGGACTGATGCTCATGATATCCAGTGCGTATCAAGATAGAATCCGTCAGTCCTGTATACAGGGCATAGGTATCCTACAGGTGTTTGCGATCTAGTAAATCCATGGCCATGGTATAACTTTGGAAGCAAGTTCCGAGTGTTATTTAGAGATCGTAAATTTGAAAGTCGACTATATTATACCATAAGGATTTGACGTTCTTATCTATATCTCATGTATAATATGGATAGCCTGTGACATAGGGGATTATACGTATGCAATGACCTCGTCTTGCATTGTTTAGAGAGATTATTCGTGGTCGTCATAATTCATGAGTGGGTGAATTATGGACACGAAAATGGATTTCGTGATGGATAAACCTAAACTTAGAGAGTCCCACAATATGAAGTATAATCGTTGAGCACTTGGGCAATGCTTTATGAATAATACAGATTATTCATAATACTTAATCGATTAATGAGTTAATTGAATTTTGTTTATCGGTTAAAACGAAAACACATGCTTTCGGGAATTTTGGTCATTAATAATTAATATGTATTTGTATTTGATACAAAATTTGATTTGATACTATTAATTAATTGTCAAATGAGACTTTGACACATGTCATTAATATATGTATTTGTTATTTAATGTAAATAAAAATACATATATAATAATAATTATATTAATTAATTATTTAAATGTTAAATATTTGAATAATTAAATGATACTTTTTTCAAACTTTTTATGGAAAATATTTGATTATTATTGGTTACAAATGGCATGATTTTATTAAGCTTTAAGTGTGCAAATTGTGATTTTCAAATAAAGCGTATATAATTTTAAAAGTAAATTGAAAAAATGACCATTTTACCCTAGAAAGTTGGTTAGCCGTCTTTTAAATGGAAAAATTTTGTTTTCTTCCATAATTCAATCCTCCATGGCCAAAACTTCAAAAATAAAAAGCTCTCAAATTGGTTGATGAAACAAAAGAAGAAAGTGAAGAAAATCAAGAAAAGCTTAGGAAACAAGGAGAATTAAGGTAATTCTTTATATCCTTACTTGGAAAGCATGTTTCTTTGTTCTTGATTTACGAGAATGGTTCTAGGGTTTACTTAATATTAGAAATCGAGGCTTTTGATTTGGGATGGTATTGACACTTGGGCATGTGTGAAGTTGATTGAATGATATTAGTGTAATATTTGTTCAATTTGATCATTTGATGATGTGTTTCCATTCTAGAGTGTTATGACCACCTTGTAATGCCTAGAATTATTCTTGGTGCTTCATTGGGTGGTGACTTGGATTGGTGTTGTGATTATTTTATTAATGTTGAAAAAGTGGATTAAAACATTGAAGAATTTGATTATTTTGTTACAAACTCATAACTGGAAAAACACAGGGTTTATCTGATGACAAATATGTCATATAATGTTTGGAGTGTTTTGGGTGTTGGAACAATATCCGAAAATTATTTCGAGTTGAAATATGCGAAAACGGGAAAAACGGCTTTACCATACCGGGTGACGTTTGATACCACCCCGGTGACGACTGCCCATCAGTGAATTGGTCACTATTCAGGCAGCCCATGAACTTCCCTAATACTGTTGGTCTGACTGGGCAAGCCCGTCATGTGTAATTGGGTAGTCGGTTCGGTCAAAAAAGAGTTTTTATGTCTTTTGCGGAAAAATATTTTCTAAAAGTTTCGTATGTTTTTTCTCTACTTTTTATGTCGTTATTTGATATGGAAGAAATATGTTTAGATGAAATAGAATTAATTATTCATATAAGATATTGAATAATTTATTCGGTAATTTAAAATTTTAAAGACGATTTCAACCCGACTGCGATCTTTCGTTACGGACCTGCGCCAAACCCTAACAATGACGGTAGTGATATGTGTAGATGAACAAGACCGCGCATAGGAGTTTACAAACGTAGTTGGTCATTACAACGTAGTGTGTGAATTGACATTGGAAGTCGATCACGATAAGTTGCATATCCTTAAATAAATTCATGGTCAAGAGTCTATACACGATCGGTTAGTAAAATCCGCTGAACCAGTACATGTCGTAATCGGGACTTGGTCCGATGGTTAAGACCAATGAACCATGAGTCCTCAAAAGGAGACCTAGTATAGACATGTGGTGTTTATTTTGATAAAAAACTGAATGACTCACTGAAGATTTCCTAATAGATGGTA
Source organism: Zanthoxylum bungeanum (assembly GCA_019454045.1). Taxonomy (NCBI): domain Eukaryota; kingdom Viridiplantae; phylum Streptophyta; class Magnoliopsida; order Sapindales; family Rutaceae; genus Zanthoxylum; species Zanthoxylum bungeanum. The sequence continues at coordinate 17,756 of SKCR01018182.1, read as the reverse complement.
TTACCATTTCAATAAGAATCTTCTCGAGTTTGAGCGGAGAATAGTGTTTGATGAGCGGAAAATATATCAATATTTACCGCCCCTTTTACTTAATATTTTGTTTAGTTTCTCGGGTTTGATGAACGTTTTGATGTGTTTTAGTTTATTTTGCAGATAAAATAATATCGGGTCTTAATGAAATCATTTAGGACGAAATGTGGATCAAATAAGGGCAATTATTGGACTTGATATATTAATTTTGAAGATTGGAAATTTGAAAGGGCGTTTTGACGAAGTGCAGTTTTGGAAATTCCAGTTTTGCGCATCTGTCGTATTTTGGGCATAACTTTTTACTCAGATATCGGATTGAGCTGATTCAAGTTCCAGATTAAAGAAGACTCAAAGATCTACAACTTTGAAAGAGAAAATATTTTCGAATTCTGATGATTTCATGACCGAAATTGATGAACCATCCAGAAGTGTGTGGAGTGTAATTATTAAAAGTCATTATCAATCATTTTCAAAGCAAAATATTAATTAATTAATAATTAATAAAAATTATCAAATCAACACCAAACAAGATAAGCAATTAGTGGAGCAATTATGGATTTGGTGGAGTAATTAGTGGAGAAATTAATAATGGATTTGGTGGAGAATTTGATGGATGATTTGATGTTGGCAAAATTTTGCCTATAAATACCAAGCCATTTCATTTGTAAAATTCATACTTTCTTCCTTGAAATTCTTAATGAATAAATAAGAAGATTGTATCTAGTTTGTTTATTTTTAGTTTTCAGTAATTAATTTCAGTTTCGCACTTTCTTTTATTTACTTTTCAGTTTTTACTTTCCGCAATTTACTTTTACTCACAATACTTTTCTTTCTTTAATTTTTCAGTTTTTACTTTTCAGTAATGAGGAGGTAATTTCCCAAGCTAGGGTGAAAGGTAATTCTTTTACTATTACTATTTAGATTAATCTCCCTTAAAAATAATATATTCACTATTTAAAAAATACTGATTAATAAAGGATACCGCTATATTGGTCGGTTGGCAATTCAATTTAATCTGGTTTAAAACCTGACTAATCAAGGATACCGCCAGATTGGTCGGTTGGTAAATTTATTTTGGTACCGCCTTTATGGCTGGATTATGGACAAATATTACCGCCTATATGGCTGGTTGGACTTAATTTGACTTAATCAGGATACCGCCAGATTGGTCGGTTGGTAAAATAATATCACAAGTTTATATATTATTTTATGGGAGATATCTAAATTAGTAGTAGTAAAAGTAATTCCTTTTACCTTAGCATTTTATTTTATTGTAATTTACTTTTCAGCTTTTACTTTACCGCAATTACTTTCAAGCATTTTCATTTTTTATGTCTTTTACTTTTAAGTTTTTATTAGCCTAGTTATGTGTGGTAACTAAATTAGTTATCTGGGGTTGTGATGAAATCCAATATCACCGTTTTATAAGGGTTAGATTATAGCTTGGGTAATATAAAGATTTATTTATTGTGTCTTAAACTTAATGCTTTTTCATTAACTGGCCATTAATAAAATTGATCTGGTAAATCTAAAATGAACTAGACAGGGATTTTAGGTTTCAGCCTTAGACTCAATAGCCCACGATCTTCCTTGAGATAGATAACCCTTAATAGATTTCCTTACAGGATAGGAATATACCTGTTGGGCGGGGGTAGCCATAATTGGAACTTAAACTTAATGAATCCAGATAATTTGGTTGACATAGACATATGGTTCAATTGGGTTAAACTGGGTATTTGTGTCTGACCATCGACAGAGGCTTACACATAATTTAGTGTTCCAGGTTAATAAATCAATATATTACCCAACTTTAAGATAACCACTTCATCTTTAAAATGATATTGGAAGAAATCACAACCCTAGATAGTTTTAAATATTGAATTTTCTTAAAACCTATTTTCGACAATTTTATTTACTTGCTTTTAAATTTAGAATCGTCACCATTTCAAATCAATCAATCAACTTGTTAGATATTAGTAATCATTTGACCTCATAAATTAATAGTTTAGATATTAAGTCTCTCGTGGGATCGATATTTTTATACTACTTGAACGATACGTGCGCTTGCGTTATACGTGTGTGTTTACGCCGGTCAAGTTTTTGGCGCCGTTGCCGGGGACTTATTTATCTTTCACTATTAATTTAGGGGTTAGATACGTTACTTGTATCTAATTTCTTTTTACTTATTGTTTTTTTTTCTTGTGTTTCAGGTTCTCAGAAACTACATGAGACGAACCAGAAGCTTTGAACTCCGATCGCTTGACCCAGAAATTGAAAGAACCATCAGACAGTTGAGAAGGGAAAGGCGAGAAGGCCAAGAAGCTTTAGTCAACATGGAACCTGAACCTTTGAACGTTGCACCACCAATTCCCATTCGAGACAGAACCATTCCGGTGATTGACAGACTCATTTCTTGCATTGTACTTCCTCCCTTACCAGCAAATGCGTGTGACATCAAAACATGCATTCAGATGATTCAGCAGTCAGTTCAGTTTGGGGGGAATGCAACTGAAGATCCTAATTCCCACATCAGCAACTTCCTGGAAGTTTGCGGCACTTTTAACTACAACAGAGCATCAGAAGAAGCAATGAGACTGCGAGTTTTTCCATACTCCTTGAAGGACAGAGCTAAAGCTTGGCTACATTCACTACCACCAGGTTCTATCACAACTTGGAACACTTTAGCCACCAAATTTCTTGCAAAGTACTTTCCACCAGCCAGAACCGGAAAGCTGAGGAATGACATCACATCCTTTGTACAACAAGATTCAGAATCCCTCTGCGAAGCTTGGGAAAGGTACAAAGATTTGCTCCGGAAATGTCCTCACCATGAGATTCCAAAATGGCTTCAAGTTCAAACATTCTATAATGGACTTTCTGGAATAATGAGAACCACAATCGATGCTGCTGCTGCTGGAGGAGCCTTGATGGCAAAAGGAGAAGATCAAGCCTGGGACCTAATCGAAGAAATGGCCAACAACAATTCCTTGTGGCCAACAGAAAGGAGCATGATCCAAAGAATTGCAGGAATTTATGAAGTTGGAGCAAACACAGCAGTGAATACCAGGCTGGATCAGATATGCAAATGTCTAGAAACACTTAGCACGCAAGTTGTGAACATCACTGGATCCACAAGTTCACCATATGGAGGAGCACCAGAACCTAAACAACATGAAGAAACGGTGAATTATGTCAACAATTTCAACAGACAGGGGAACAATCCATATTCCAACACCTACAACCCAGGGTGGAGGAATCATCCTAATTTATCATGGAGTAACAATTCAGGCCAACAGCAGAACTATCCACCACCTGAATTCAGCAACAGAACAAAGGCCAGGAGAGCAAAAAGAACCAGAAATGAAAGAATGGTTTGCAGAGATGTTCAAAAAGCAAGAAGCAAAATACGATGCTATGTTTCAATCCCAAGCAACATTAATTCAAAGTCAATATGCTTCTATTAAAGCACTGGAGAATCAAATGGGACAACTGGCAAATGCTCAGAGTTACAGACCGCCAGGTACCCTTCCTAGCAACACAGAGCCAAATCCAAGGAACATGGGGAAGGAGCAATGTCATGCCATCATGTTAAAGAGCGGTACTGAAATCAACAAAGATGTTGGAGTCAATTCAACTGCTGAGGAAGTTCCAAAAGAAACAAAGCAACAAATGGAGGAAAAAGAAGCAAAGGAAAAAGAACAGATCACTCCACCTCCACCTTTTCCTCAACGTCTTCAGAAGAACAAATTGGACAAGCATTTTTCCGTTCCTGGAAATATTCAAAAAGCTGCATATCAACATTCCATTTGCAGAAGCGTTGGAACAAATGCCCACCTATGCCAAATTCATGAAAGATATTCTTTCACGAAAGCGGAGATTGGGGATTACGAGACAGTAGCATTAACAGAAGAATGCAGTGCTATCATTCAGAGGAAACTTCCCCCAAAGTTGAAAGATCCTGGCAGTTTCACTGTTCCTTGCGTCATAGGAGAACATAACTTTGGTAAGGCTTTATGTGATTTAGGTGCTAGTGTTAACTTGATGCCTTTTTCTATTTTCAGGAAATTACAGATTGGAGAAACAATGCCAACTTCAGTCTCACTGCAACTTGCTGATAGAACGCTCGTATTTCCAAGAGGTGTAGTTGAGGATGTGCTGGTCAAGGTTGACAAATTCATTTTCCCAGCAGATTTTATTGTCCTTGATATGGAGGAAGACGCAGACGTGCCAATCATCCTTGGGAGACCATTCTTGGCTACAGGTCGAACCATTATTGATGTACAAAAAGGAGAACTAACCATGAGGGTACAGGACCAAGAAGTAACATTCAATGTTTTCAAGGCCATGAATTTCCCAGATGATGAAAAGAAGGAGGAATGTTTCAAACTCGATGTGATACACAGTACCATTCAGAACTCTGATGAAAGACAAAGTTCTACTGACAAACTTAAAACATGTCAATTGCCTGTGGAGCCTAAAGATAAAACATCTTTTGCACTGAAAGAGCCAATTCTTGCTCTACAAGCAACAGAAGAGAAAAGTTCCACCAGCTCAACGAATTGGAGGAATTTCACAATCAGCCTTTTGAAGATGCCAAATTGTACAAAGAAAAGGCAAGAAAGACATGATGAGAAGTTAGTGCGCATACAACTGGAACCAGGGCAGAAGGTACTGTTAAACAAATCAAGGGTGAAATTCTTCCCATGGAAGCCAAAATCACGGTGGTCAGGTCCATTTGTGATCACCAAAGTTTTACCAAATAGAGCCGTTGAGATACATGATCCTGACGCTAACAAAACTTTCAAGGTTAAAAACAAGCGTGTCAAGCACTACTGGGGAGAATCATTTGAGCGACAAAAAGAAAGTGTTACACTTTCAGATCCAGCTTAACGTTCGAGAAGCCAAGTCTGGCTGACGACTTTAAACTTAGCGCTAGCAGGGAGGCAACCCATGCAATTTGTGTATATTGTGATTTGGTGTGATTTAATTTTGTGTGTTTAATTTTTGCAGTTTAGTCATTTCAAGATGGAAGAAGCTCTCGCAAATCTTCACAAGCAATTTCCTTCTCTCCCTCCAAAATCTCTGATGAAAGTTTACAAAGCTCGCTTGGAACGGATGAGGTTATTGACAATCCATGGTATTCCTAATGATATTCGTTGGGTAATTGAAGCACGAGTCCGATTGGCAGGTGAGTCTTCTGACTCTTTTATTTCACATCTGCCTGGTTTTGGAAGAAGCACCTATTCAAAGAAACGTAGAGCTAAGCAAATGGGTGTTTGTTACAAATGTGCACGATTTAATTGCAACACTCGTTGTCGTTCTTTAGGAATGGTGTCTGATAATCGCGAAGACAAAATTAAATTCATTAGGGATGGCTTGAGAAAGGAGTCTTTAGATGATCTATCTTCGACTCTTGAGACGCATCCCAGTGGATATGTTAATATAGCCATTCACAAATTACATACACAATTCCAAAAGGAAAGACAACTGTTAAGTCTCGGGAATCTGACTCAAAAAGACCCTGTTTGCCAATTTATAAGAAAATTGGATGGGAAGCTTGTCCCTGACGCATAGACGTCAATCAAACCGTTACTTTTCTTGTAAATATTATATCTCTTTGTCTTTTCTTAATAATTGTGATTTGTTTTGTTGTTGTTTTCTTTTAATTTTCTCCCGACAGGATCCAGACCTTTTTTGACTATCACGATATTAATTCGTTACTAATCGTCCTCTGGAAGATATTTGTGCTGTTATTACTCACCCTTTTCAGGTACTATAAATTCAGCCCGTCATTGCACTTTTGAAGGCATCCGGAGTTGAAAAAGAAATACATAAAAAATGGAAGCCACTTCAAGAAGACGAGTTGAAAACATCTGCGTGTTTTGCGGTAGTAGTGTTGGTACTAAGCCACAATACATAGAAGCAGCACAGGAATTGGGTCGAGTCTTAGCTGCAAGGAATATGCACTTAATATATGGCGGAGGCAATCTCGGACTTATGGGGATCGTTTCAAAGGCTGTACAGGAAGGAGGCAGTAATGTTTTAGGAATCATTCCAAAACCCTTGGCAGAGGCAAACCTTATTGGATCATCAAACGGAGAGGAACTGATCGTGCCAGGTATGTCTGAACGACTGGTAGAAATGATTAACCGTGCTGATGCTTTTATCGCTTTGCCAGGTGGTTTGGTACATTGGAGGAAATTTTTATAGTTCTATCTTGGGCGAACCTGAACATACACCAGAAACCGCTTGGATTGCTCAATATTGATGGATTTTATGATTTTCTTTGTGTGTTTCTTGATGATGCCCGGAGAAATGGGTTCGTGTCAAAACCTATGAAAGAACTCCTCTTCACTGCCAGAACTGCCCCGGATCTAATTGACCAACTCATAGCCTATGAACCACAAGTTGACCCTATCATTTCAAAGATAAATTGGTTCGAAGACAATCGTGGTAAGAGGCGTCGAATTAATCTGGATCTTAACCTTTAATTTCCTGTAGATTTTCAGCTAACCAGGTACGACCTTCTTAACTCTCCTATTACTGTTCAAGACATTGGGGACAATGTCTCATTTAGGTTTGGGGGAAGGAATTAGTTGATTAGTACCTTGTTTTTAGTTTGTGTGTTGTTTTTATTTTTAGTCCAAAATTTTTCGAAAAATACAAAAAAATTGAAAAATTTTCAAAAATTACAAAAATATTTTGCATTTTTGTGTTTTTATTTGACTAAAAAAGTGAAATTGGTAAGAGATAGCCGAGTAAGGAGTTTCCACTCCTGAGACGTATCTCAAACCTATTTCGAAACAAGTTAATTTTTGTTTATTTCATTTTGAATTATTTAATTTGTGAATTCTCCTTAAAACTGACTAAAAGGAATCTTCATATGTTTAGTTAGCAGATATTATCAACATGCATAGTAACATACGGACATGAGCTGTAATTGACAGGATTGTAATATTCAGTGCTATAGTTTAATTGGAGGAAGCATCTCAAAAAGTGATGGAGTAAAAAAAAAAAAAAAAAAAAAAAAAACGTCCGAGATCCGAGTTATTAAGTCTGTAAGGGTGTTTTAACACCTAGTGCCCTAAAACCAACTGGTTTGGGAGTCACTGGCCCAAAGCTCGTTACATGGATCAAAGATGCTGCAAAAATATATATATCTGAAGTCTGGGTAATTAAGTCCGTAGGGGTGTCTTAACACCTGGTGCCCTAAAGCCAACTGGTTTGGGAGCCACCGACCCAAAGCTCGCTACATAGAGGAAGATATTGTATATAAATAAAAAATCAAAAAGAAAAATCAAAGAAAAAATCAGAAAAATCAGAAAAATTATTCCATTGCTACAAAAGGTGTGAAATCTGATAGAACTTTAGGACAAAAATATTACTCTCTTATCAACTGCACTTATGACTGTTGTGGGCAAAAAATGATTGTTTAATATTTTGTTGGCTGTGTATATGGAGAATGGTAAAAATAATCGGAGAATTTACTTATTCGGTAATTTAGAATAAAACAAAACAACTAGTAACTTGGAGTAGAAGTTTCACCTGATTAGTCACTAACATCTTTATTCTCTTTTCGCTTGTCTTTTTGCTTTTGTGTGCATTAGTTTTACTACCTTTTTACTTTGTAAAATGTTTGTGGGTATCATTGCTGTAAACCCTCACGAGACTACAACTCGTCCACTAGGGACACCTAGGGGTTTAAAGGCTTGTTGCATATGCTAAATGCAACCGTGATCCCTACGAAAGTGGCTTAGTTTAATTTTAATTTTATTTTGTTGTTTTGCTCGAGGACTAGCAAAATGTTAGGTTTGGGGGTGTGATGAGCGGAAAATATATCAATATTTACCGCCCCTTTTACTTAATATTTTGTTTAGTTTCTCGGGTTTGATGAACGTTTTGATGTGTTTTAGTTTATTTTGCAGATAAAATAATATCGGGTCTTAATGAAATCATTTAGGACGAAATGTGGATCAAATAAGGGCAATTATTGGACTTGATATATTAATTTTGAAGATTGGAAATTTGAAAGGGCGTTTTGACGAAGTGCAGTTTTGGAAATTCCAGTTTTGCGCATCTGTCGTATTTTGGGCATAACTTTTTACTCAGATATCGGATTGAGCTGATTCAAGTTCCAGATTAAAGAAGACTCAAAGATCTACAACTTTGAAAGAGAAAATATTTTCGAATTCTGATGATTTCATGACCGAAATTGATGAACCATCCAGAAGTGTGTGGAGTGTAATTATTAAAAGTCATTATCAATCATTTTCAAAGCAAAATATTAATTAATTAATAATTAATAAAAATTATCAAATCAACACCAAACAAGATAAGCAATTAGTGGAGCAATTATGGATTTGGTGGAGTAATTAGTGGAGAAATTAATAATGGATTTGGTGGAGAATTTGATGGATGATTTGATGTTGGCAAAATTTTGCCTATAAATACCAAGCCATTTCATTTGTAAAATTCATACTTTCTTCCTTGAAATTCTTAATGAATAAATAAGAAGATTGTATCTAGTTTGTTTATTTTTAGTTTTCAGTAATTAATTTTCAGTTTCGCACTTTCTTTTATTTACTTTTCAGTTTTTACTTTCCGCAATTTACTTTTACTCACACAATACTTTTCTTTCTTTAATTTTTCAGTTTTTACTTTTCAGTAATGAGGAGGTAATTTCCCAAGCTAGGGTGAAAGGTAATTCTTTTACTATTACTATTTAGATTAATCTCCCTTAAAAATAATATATTCACTATTTAAAATACTGATTAATAAAGGATACCGCTATATTGGTCGGTTGGCAATTCAATTTAATCTGGTTTAAACCTGACTAATCAAGGATACCGCCAGATTGGTCGGTTGGTAAATTTATTTTGGTACCGCCTTTATGGCTGGATTATGGACAAATATTACCGCCTATATGGCTGGTTGGACTTAATTTGACTTAATCAGGATACCGCCAGATTGGTCGGTTGGTAAAATAATATCACAAGTTTATATATTATTTTATGGGAGATATCTAAATTAGTAGTAGTAAAAGTAATTCCTTTTACCTTAGCATTTTATTTTATTGTAATTTACTTTTCAGCTTTTACTTTACCGCAATTACTTTCAAGCATTTTCATTTTATGTCTTTTACTTTTAAGTTTTTATTAGCCCTAGTTATGTGTGGTAACTAAATTAGTTATCTGGGGTTGTGATGAAATCCAATATCACCGTTTTATAAGGGTTAGATTATAGCTTGGGTAATATAAAGATTTATTTATTGTGTCTTAAACTTAATGCTTTTTCATTAACTGGCCATTAATAAAATTGATCTGGTAAATCTAAAATGAACTAGACATAGGGATTTTAGGTTTCAGCCTTAGACTCAATAGCCCACGATCTTCCTTGAGGATAGATAACCCTTTAATAGATTTCCTTACAGGATAGGAATATACCTGTTGGCGGGGGTAGCCATAATTGGAACTTAAACTTAATGAATCCAGATAATTTGGTTGACATAGACATATGGTTCAATTGGGTTAAACTGGGTATTTGTGTCTGACCATCGACAGAGGCTTACACATAATTTAGTGTTCCAGGTTAATAAATCAATATATTACCCAACTTTAAGATAACCACTTCATCTTTAAAATGATATTGGAAGAAATCACAACCCTAGATAGTTTTTAATATTGAATTTTCTTAAAACCTATTTTCGACAATTTTATTTACTTGCTTTTAAATTTAGAATCGTCACCATTTCAAATCAATCAATCAACTTGTTAGATATTAGTAATCATTTGACCTCATAAAATTAATAGTTTAGATATTAAGTCCTCGTGGGATCGATATTTTTATACTACTTGAACGATACGTGCGCTTGCGTTATACGTGTGTGTTTACGCCGGTCAGTGGTCCTTCGACTGAGATACCACATTGATATATGAGTTTCCTCCACACTTTGATGGTAAGTCACTCACCGATCTAATTTAGATCAGACCTCCGCATATTCATTGGGTTATGGATTGATGCTCAGAATATCAGTGCATATCAGATAGAATCGCCAGTCCTGTGTACAGGGCATAGGGATCCTACACGTGTTTGCGATCTAGTAATTCATTCATGGCCTTGGTATAAATTCGGAAGCAAGTCCGAGTGTTATTTAGAGATGTAAATTTAAAGTTGACTATATTATACCATAAGGAATTGACGTTCTTATCTATATCCCAGGTATAATATGGATAGCCTGCGACACAGGGATTATACGTATACACGACCTCGACTTGCATAGTTTAGCGAGATTATCCGTGGTCGTCATAATTCATGAGTGGGTGAATTATGGACACGAAATTGGATTTCGTGATGGATAAACCTAAACTTAGAGAGTCACACAATATAAAGTGTACTCGTTGAGCACTTGGGCAATGCTTTATGAATAATACAAATTATTCATAATACTTCATCGGATTAAATGAGTTAATTCGAATCGTTTAATCGGTTAAACGAAAACACATGCTTTCGCAAATTTTGGTCAATTAATAATTAATATGTATTTGTATTTGATACAAAATTTGATTTCCTACATATTAATTAATTATCAAATGAGACTTTGACACATGTCATTAATATATGTATTTGTTATTTGATGTAAATAAAAATACATATATAATTATAATTATATTAATTAATTAATTAATTATTTAAATGTTAAATATTTGAATAATTAAATGATATACTTTTTTTCATAATTGTTATGAAAAATATTTGATTATTATTGGTTACAAATGACATGATTTTATTAAGCTTTAAGTATGCAAATTTGATTTGTCAAATTAAAGCTTATTATATTTAATAAGATTAAATTACAAAAATGACCATTTTACCCCTAGAAAGTCAGTTAGCCTTCTATTAAATTGAAAAAATTTGTTTTCTTCCTAATTCAATCCTCCATGGCCGAAACTTCAAAATGAAAAAAGCTCTCAAATTTGTTTGACGAAACAAAAGAAGAAAGTGAAGAAAATCAAGAAAAGCTTAAAGGAAACAAGGAGAATTAAAGGTAATTCCTTATATCCCCAAGCTTGGAAAGCATGTTTCTTGTTCTTGATTTACTAGAATGGTTCTAGGGTTTACTTAATTCTTAGAAATTGGGGCATTTTGATTTGGAGGATGGAATTGAAGGCTTGATGCATGTGTGAAGTTGATTTGAATGATAATAGTGTAATATTTGTTCAATTTGATCATTTGATGATGTGTTGCCATTCTAGAGTTTTATGACCACTCGTGTAATGCCTATAATTGTTCTTGGGTTCTTTTTTGGTGGTGACTTGGATTGGTGTTGTGATTAATTTGATTAATGTTGAAACAGTTGGATTAAAGCATGAAAAATTGATTATTTTGTTACAAAATCAGAACTGGAAAAACAAGGTTTATTGTGATGAAAATAATATCATATGAATGTATTGGATGTATTTTGGGTGTTGGAACAATTGCCGAAAATTATTTCGGAGTTGAAATATGCGAAAACGGTGAAAAATGGCGTTACCGGGTGACTTTTGAGCCAACTGGGTGACGGCTGCCAAAACAGTGAATTGATCATTGTTCGGGCAGCCCATGAACTGCCCTAATACTGTTGGGGCTGACCTGGACAGCCCTCATGTGTATTGGGTAGTTAGTTCGGTCAAAAACATGTTTTATGTGTTGGATAATATGACCCATAGCGTCACTATTTGCACAGATCATTGTGTTGTTGTTGCAAATTAACTATGTAACAAGGAAATTGCACTCTCGTCATTATGTGATTAGATCACCATAGATATATATAAATGAAGAGAGGTCCCTATGATTAGTTCCTGGATTGAGATGATATGAGACAATATCAGTCCACGAAGGATTAATCATTAAATATCCCTAGCCGTAGTATTATCGAGACTGGACATCGATAATGCGGAATAGGCTAGTATTGCACTTGTGCGCGTTGTGAGGGCACAACGGCATAGTTCTCATATATATAAGTATTGGATACTTGTGCAAGTGCGATAGGAGGTCGTGTTTCACCGATGGTACGGGAAACAGCTTCGCTCTGGATAGACCCTTCGGAATCCCATTGGTATTATGACTAGGTGTCTATGGGAGGCCGAAATCAAGGTAGGTGTGTATAGTCTTAACCTGAGACTTACATCGCTAATACTTACGACAATCGGTAAACTTTGGTTTTGGTGGTGGGGATCTTAACTGGTTCTGTGTTCACCTCTTCTGGGTTTATCAGAGAATCGTAGTGTATTGGATGTGATGTCAAGACGGAAGTGTCACTCCAGTCATAATGGAGATGATGTCACGCAGGATACGGTATTAGTGCTCTTAAGTGATGCGCATCCAATCGTGATATTATGACCAGGTCATGAATATCCGATTATAGAGACTAGTTACCAGACATCCGATATGTGTTTCGGACGGGGCAGACACTTATCCAGCCCCAGCCCTAGCACGTGATTATCCGATACTGGGCCGATATGCACAATACATTAGTATACTACGCTTGATACAGATCTTAATATTCTTAAATGGATATGTCCGGAGAATTGGGTAGACTTGGTGCTTTGCTAGGAGTCGACCTTGTCTCGTAAATCGGTAGAACGTAGTACTTGGTACGTACGTGATTCGGATACTCCGACGACCGTATTTACTGCCAGATTATCCGGGGATCTCATGGGTCGCTTCCCGATAATCCACCGATGACGCACAACTTGCACTCTTGAATAATCTGGGATTATAATAGAAGAGAGAGAAAATTAATCTAGGATTAATAACGGAGATGTTTTATCCGGATAAAATGTCGTCTAAAGAGAGAGAACGATTAATTCAGAATTAATCGATGAATTAATATATTCGATATATTAAATGAAATTAGATTTCGACGCGGAATTAAAATTAGATTTAATTCGGGCAAACGAGTTAATTTAGAATTAATTCGTTAGCGACGTAAATAATAATTTCGCCAGGCGCAATTATTTATTTAAATTCGATTGAATTAACGTCGCGACGTAAGCTCGGTATTTCGGAAATATCGAACCCGAACGCGTGAGTGCATGTGGGCCCACTTTCATTTGAATCGTGTGGGGTCCACATGACACATGTCATTCTAATGCTTTGCATGTAGATAGTGTACAATGCACTCAATGTTATTGCATGGAAATTGAGTGTTTGACACTCTAAGCCATTGCATGTTTTGTGTCATAATTTTATTATTAATTTAATAAATATTATGGCATAAATATAAATTGATTTTTGGTAAATCATTTTAACTTAATACACAATTTCAACTCTCTCATTTCCTCTCTTCTCTCACGCCAAAACAGCCTTGTTCTTCACTGGTTTGGAACCAGAAATGGCGTGGACTTTAGGGAAGCAAAGAGTGGGTTTTCATGGTGAAAATTCAAGTGCTAGCACACTTTCAAGTCTTGCGAAGGTGGTAGGGAGGTTCGACCATGAGACGGGATCCATCCGATGAAGCTAGGAGCTCCGTTTCTTCACTCACATTTCTGTTTTGCAGGGCAGTGGGCTGCTGCAGTGCGGTGAGCAAGGCAGTGCGTTTTTTGCCTTTATTCGTCTCCAAATCGACTCAACCGATCAATGTGAGTATTCCGCTACCTCCGTTGGTGCGTTCACACATTATTTCATGTCTTGATTTGATCTTGGGACCTTAGAAATAACCAACAATGGCATCAAGAGCTAATGTTGCAAGCATGAAATTTGTAGGGCTTAAAATTTGGGTAAATGTTTGTTGAGCATGATTTGAATAAATTGATTGTTTGAGTATGTTTATAACATGTTTAAATTCATTTTGGTTGGACTAATTTGATGAAAAATGATTTGGAATTATTTTCCCCAAAATTAACACTTGGCCGAATGTTAATGATTTTTGGGATCTTGGATTTTTTGATTTTTACTTCATTGATGAGTTAGAATCGATTGGTGATGTTAATTTGAATCGAATTGGATTGGATTTCGAATTGGACAAAAACCCCAAATTCCTTACCTTGGCCGAATGTGATATGCCCTAATGTCTTGGTGTTTTTGATTTTGTGACATTGGATGTGTATAAAATCAAATCGGATGGTGATTTAATGTCGATTGTAGGTTCGATTGGATCGAAACCGAATCGGGCACAAAATCCCTTTTTGGCCGAGACCTTAAGCATGTTTATGGGTTTGATTTTTCATTATGTGTGTTTGACATGTAATAATGAATTAAGTATGATAATTGGACTAATTTAGTGTTTCAGAAATATGATTTAGTCGATTAATCATGTAATGCACTTTAGGTAATTAAATTGCATAATTGGATTAGTGTAATTTAATTATTTAGGCTTAAATTGGATTTGGGCTTGAATTGTTGTATTTGGGGCTATTGGGCTTGATTTATCAAGTTTGGTTTAGGCCAAGTGGATTGGATCCAATTGGGCCCAAAACCTTAACCATAAAGCCCAATTGCGACTAATGAACCTTTAATGTTAATTGGGCCTAATGGGCCGAAATTGATTTCTAAGGCATTTTGGGTGATTCCACTATTGGGCTTTGGTTGCCGAAGCCCATGCCTAAAGAAATTAATTGAAGCCCATTAGACTTAAATTAAATTGACGTTGGACGTTAATCGGACTTTGAGTCCCGACGCGATTGAATTTGGAATTTAAATCGTAAAAGGTTTATTAAATATAAAGTGCAATATTTAATTTGGAATTGAATAGTGAATTAGTATTAAATACATGTTAAATTGGATTTAATTATGTAGTTTAATTTAATTCATGAATTCGTACTTTGAGTACTTATTCGCAAAAACGAGTTTGACTCGAACAAAATCAAATCGTTGTTTGAACATTGGATGATCACTTAATTATCAGATTAATTAATTTGATTAGATTGATTGATAGCATGCTTATGTGTGTGAATACGTGGTTGTGTTGAATGAATAATGTATATCGGATGGATATTAGTCGGGTGGGCAATTTTAGAAATTGTTGTAATAAATTCGATTTATTAAATTGGACCTGCGTGTCCAGCCTTATCACCTTCTTTCTCTTTGTATTCTCTTCTCACCTATTCCCCTCTATGTATATGAGGTTTCTTTAGAAGTGTAGTGTAACAGGTAGAAGTAGTACAAGTGCTAGCTTGAGTGAGAAAGGGAGAGATTTGATCTAGGATCAATGTGTAAAGTATCCATCCGCATATCATTATTATTTTATTTCATACTCGCTTTATTATGTATTTAGAATGCATGTTTAAGGGTGTATGATGATGAGACCTTAACAAAGATAATTAAATTGGTAGCCAATTTGCACGCGAAAATCCCTCAATCTATATTAAGCAAATATCCTTCCATTGAATGATTCTTGTTCAAGATCTGAAGTTGGCATTGGTTTGTTTTTGACCAAAGTCAAGACCTTTGTCAATCAAGGATGTACTTGAATCATGAGTTTTGTTGCATATCGGTGTCTTGTCCAAATCGTGATTTTTATTGACCAAAGTCAGATCACTTTTTGTCCAATGACATTGATTACGAAACTTTCCTCGTCAATGGGTCCCGCTTAACTGGAATCATTAGGTTTGTGTTTGGACAAAGCCAAGGCCTAAATGATTCAGAGGATAGGGTTAGGAAAATGTAATGGTTACATTGACATTATACATATGTTTCGGACTTGGATGTCCACCTAACGGATCTAGGAATTGGATGAGATCCAATTGATCTGAGAGATCTACCTAGTTAAATAGCATACAGCTTTTTATTGGCCAAAGTCAGGTTGTGTGTTATTTAATAGGATCCTAGCCCACTAGGAAACACGGTTTCCCGAGTACTCCACAGAGGGTTAGAGGCTCGACGAAAAATAGTGGGAGGCAAGTATTGAATTTGCAACATTCGTTCAATTACGCTAAACACGCTCATTTTATTTTACTCGTCATATTAATCAAAAGTATTAGTCGGACTAATATTTTATGTTGTTTTAAAAATATATATAGTTCGACTATATACAAACTCATTCAATATATAGTTGATTTTATAATTGGATTATAGTAATCTATATAATTGAATTAAAATGATAGTTGATTTTATAATTGGATTATAGTAATCAATATTAAAATTATAGTTGATTAAATAAATGGATTATTGTAATCATTATAATAAATAGTACCTTAATAATTTGATTAAATAGTTGGACTATTAAAATCAAGTAAAGAATTGAAAAGTTGAATATTTAAAATATATAATCCTTGGATTAAATGATTTAATTTTCAATTGGGAATTAATAATAGGTTAATTTATTTGATAAAATAACTTATTATACTAAGCCCATTATTAAGCAAATAGTAGAGCATAAAGTCTTTGGAAGATTTATGTGATGATGACTTTAGTGCTTAATTAATATACTTATAATAAATCTATCTTTAGATTTAAAAGTATTAAAATTGCAATTAATAATTCTTGGAGAATTAATTGACTATTCTAGTGGAGAAAAGTCAAAGTTTGCAATTGGGCATGTAGCACAAGGTGCACATCATTTCGATATTCTAAAACCCAGGCTTGCCCAAAGGTTTGTGAAATATGAAAAGGATAATTGACATATCCCAAAGTGACTACCATTTGGATATGGAAGACACGAAGGAATTAAGAAAGGGCGAGGCTCTAACTTTAAAATATTGTCAAAGTTATGTTCACAACTAGTATTAAAATTAGATTTTAAATACTTAGTGTGGTACATAAAATATATGTATTGACGTTCAGAATCCGCTGTGAGCTGGATACTGGCTTCAAGCCGAGATTTCTCTGCGAATTGGAAACGGGACGAAAGTCGCTGTTTCGACCGTAGATACCTAAGTTTAGGAACTGCCATTTGGGTATGTACTTAAATTAGGAAATGTTATAATGTAACTAGTTTATCTAGAGACATTATCTCTATATCAGTGTTTAATCCATTGCGGATAAAACCTTTATTTTAGAACACTAAAGTATTTCATTATATAAAGATGATACTGAGATAAATACATTGGATGTAATAAAACAGTATTTATATTTTGAATATAAATAAAATCTCAAACATATAAAATGACAAATAAATAGCAAATTGATTTGATCAAATAGAGACTTATTTGTGGCATTGTTGTCTAGGACACAATTAAAGAAGACTCGTATATCCACACTTTTATAGAGTGGGTACTAGGACTGATTTGACTATTCAAATAAGGTCTACGAATCTAGTTTATTAGGTTAAATACTAAAATACTATTTACTTGGTAATAGTAAAAGGTGTTGGAAATCTAATAACCATGTCCCAAGATCAAAAACAAGCAAAATATATATAAGAATGAACTACATTGAAGTAATGGCGGAAAAATACTCACAAAAACGGAATGTGGATGCGTTGATGAAACAAAACTTGGTCCTTTGTGCAGTGAAGGATTCGGCCAAGCAGAAAAGAGAAGCTCCAAGCTATATTTGATCCTTCCAAGCTCTAAGATGAGTTTCCCATAACACCTTGTATGATCCCTTGATGTTGCTAGCCAAAGTTGTGCATTAGAGTTCCAAACTTGTACACTTCTTCTGTCTTGCCACAAAACAAATGAAGAATTGGAGAGCCAAAACAATGCCCACTGTTTCGGTAATTGAGAGAGGAAAAAAGTATGTGATTTTTGTCTCAAAAATCAATTTATATTTATGTCATAATTATATAAAATAATAATATACTTATG
>SKCR01018181.1:0-20580 GCA_019454045.1 Zanthoxylum bungeanum | reverse complement strand
ATGTGTAAATATGATGATAATAGAGGTAGAATATGTTGGGGTCAAATCAGAGAGGCGCAGCGGAAGAAGCGATGTTCGGGCGAAATCGTAATTTAAAATTTTTAAACTTACGAATAAATTATTCAATATCAAATATTACTAATTCATTCATATTTCACCTAAACATATTTAGTCAATATCATATAACGACATAAATAATATAGAAACATCGCGAAACTTTTGCGAAAACGTTTTTCCGCAAAATAGCATAAAACGCGTTTCCGGCTGAACCGACCGACCAATGCTCATAGGGACTGCCCAGGTCAGCCCCAAAAATATTTGGACAGTTCGTGGGCTGCCCGAACACTGTCAAGTTCACTGTTTGGGTAGCCGCTATCTGATAACGCTGTTTTTCGCCTTTTTCGCGTATTTTCACTCCGAAACAATTTCCGATAAATATTTTCTTTGGGCAATTAAAATAAACCAATTTATTCTAATTACTCAATAAATAAAAACTGAAATTTTATCTGAAAAATCAGATTTATCATTAATTGCTATGAGACTCATACACTTTGCAAATTAATCATTTTGGTCCTTAAATTGTCAAATACATATTTAATTGATTCCAAATCAATCCCAAAATAATTTATACAACTTGTAACATAAACCAGAAATTTTTCCTGAATTCCGAAACTGCCCAGATTTTGTATTAATTGTAATTTGGCCCAATTTGTTCAAAACACATCAAGATCAAATCCAATCAATCCCAAATTTGACATACATCAAATATACATCAAATTATATCATATATATGAAAAACCCCAAAATTTGAATGGGTTAAGAACCCCTAATTTCACAAATTACTCAAATTGGATAATTTACATTAAATTGACAAAATTCAACACTTTAATCATCCAATTACCACACCAATCAAGTCACCATCATGAAATTAATCAAGAACAATTCTAGGTTAATTATGAATGGATAATTAACTCTAGAATGACAACTTTAATTTTCTAATTAATTTATTAAACTTAATTACAATAATAAGCAAATAAATTAATCATGCATGCATAACACCCTCAAACAAGCTTCCAACAAATTTAATTACAAACTTAAAGAGTATAGAAACAAACTTAACAACAAAATTTGAAGTTAAGAATAATAGAAATATTTTCTATGTAGAAGAAAGTGTAAGAAACTTACAAAAAATTCCAAATTTTTGGCTTTGATTTTCCTTTCTTTCTTCAATTTTCTCTCAACTCGCTTTGTAAAATTTTGTTGAACTTGTCTTATTCTTAGGAAAATGAAACGAAAATTTTTTTTATCCATTTTCCTCCTTTGGCCGAATTTCAACAAAAAATAATAATCAAATACTTTAATTTTTGTTTCAATATATTGGTACACATTTTGCTAAATATTTAGATAACATTTATCCATTCATAAAGCATACTAAAATGTGTTCCAATGGCAACATGCCATTTCCAAACTTAATAAAGTTAATCATGAAATAAGATATTTGTTAATTTAATTATATTAATCATATAACATTTATATAATTAAATAATTAAATACAAATATCTTAAATATATGTATTATATTTACATTAAATATCTCAAATATATATATTAATGATATAAGTCAAATATCACAAATTGATATTTTATTAATGTGTATTTAATAAAATCAAGTATTAAATAAAATACACATTATTTTTTTGGAAATGACCGTTAGGTCCCGATTGCATGTATTTTTTCGTTTAACCATTAAACTAGTTATAAATAATCAGTATTATTCATAATAGTTGTCCTAGTGCTCTACGAGTATATTTCATTAGTGAGACTCTCTAAATTCAGGCATATCCGTCACGAAATCTAATTTCGTGTCCACAATTTACCCACCCATGAATTATGATGATCACGGATAAACTCGTTGAATCATACAGGTCGAGGTCATTGCATACGTATAATCCATCTGTCACAGGTATCCGGATTATTCTAGAGATATAGACATAAACGCCAAATCTCTAAATGAATAATCACTTCGACGTATCTATTAGCAATCTCTAAATAACATTCGAAACTCACTTCTGAAGTATACTATGGCCATAGATTTAACAGATTGCTAATCAATTATGGACTATCAATGCTCTGTACACAGAACTGACGGATCCTTTCTTGATACTCACAGGATATCATGAGCATGAGTCCACACCCAATGAACAGGCGAAGGTCTGATCTAAATATATCGGTGACGTGACTGTCATCTAAGTGTGGAGGATAACTCATATATTCACAGTGGTATCTCAAGTCAAAGAATCACTATGCTACTTAACCCAAGAAGATTCCTATTGACGTTGGTGTACCATCTATTAAAAATCTTTGGTGAGTCATTCAGTGTTTATCAAATAAACACCTACACGTCTTACGAGTCTCCCAAGACTCATGGTTCATTGGGATAAACCATCGGACCAAGTCTGATATACAACATATACTGGTCTCAACGGATTTTACTAACCGACCCGTGTCAGTAAATCTTGACCAGGAACTTAATTTAAAGATATACAAGTTATAGTGACACTTCCCAATATCAATTACAAACTATGTTGTAACTGCACACTACATTGTAAATCCTGAGGTATTTGTCTAATATATATACATATCACTAAACCAGATTTAGTTTCAATCTAATCAAAATTAGATCGAATACGTATATAAAAGATAAGAAGTGCTACCATTTAATTAGTAATATTATGGAAAAATGTATTGCTCGTATTCATGAATCGGACATAAATACGATTTGGATTGGCACTAAAAGCACCTACCCTAACAGAATAAACCTAAGATATACAATAAGAAAAGTATATAGCTTATGCACATCAAATGTTTGACAAAATACCTAGCCTTGGATAAATAAGAGATTAACTATATTATATGGGCAATAATTTGTGTTTATAATGTTGAAAGTTCGGTTGGGGGTTGCTGGATAAATGTATTAAATTAGACGGTGAAATAAGGAAGATAGATAGTGAAGGCAGTTTTTGTCCCGATCCGGACAGGTTGTGCTTGGTCACTTATATCTTAGATTTTATATGCCCGATTGATGAACTATAAAATTATGGATAAATCGCACACATAAGGGTGTAATATATCCAAAAATTAAAATTTTTGGACTTAAGATGAGGCCGAACTGAATTTTTAAAGTTGGGCAACATGCTGCCACTTCACCCAGTTTTTTAGCTTTAATAGCCTCTGAACATCGATTTATAACTTGAGTTTTTGAAATTAAAATTGAGATCTGTAAAAATTTATATAAAATAGACACAATAAGGTCCATTCTATTAAAATCTCAATCCCTGATTCATCCCCAATTAAGTACATCAAATTTTCAAAATTAGACATGAAGCAATGTATTTTCAGCGGCTTAGTAGAATCTAAATTTCCGCTCCAGCACTTGTGTAACTCCAAACCATAGCCCGTAAAAATTTATAGACAACGTTTTAGTAACTCTGCGAAGTTAAGTTTGCATATTTTATTTATTGATCTGAAGCATATCTCACAACTTATATTCTAATAAAGTTTAATGATTATAAATTATCGGCAGGAACCACAAATTTCTTTGACACCATGAAGTAGTGTTAGTCAGTTTCCAAATCAAAGAATGGATATTTTATTTTCATAATATTTTATTGATTTATAAATTTATATGAATTTATTTATATTCAAGTTATACTTTGAGATGAGACCCAGTTCCCAAAACGCTTTGATGAGTTAAAAATATTTTTGGACCGGTTGAGAAATGTTATCATGTTTTTTCTAGATGATTTATTTTATGACTTTTTTATAGATTGGGGGAAAAACTCAATCTCAGAGACTCTTGGAATTGACAGATACAACAGACATGTGCACATGTAGTTTCAGAACTATGGGGACAGTACTATATAACACCCATAAGTCCTAGTTTCAGGGCCAGGATGACAACATTGATCAGCGCTCATGTCTCTAGTTCAGTGATTTGGGGGACGACGAGACGTAACGCCTTAAGGCAGTAGTTAGGCATGTTGGAGGATGGCCATAAGTAATGCCCTCATACTTCAGTTGTTTTCCAGATGGGATTTTTTAGAATGGCAGTTTTATGAAAGAGTTTTAGAAAGAATTAGTTTTATGAGAGATCTTAGAGTTTTACATAAAGATTGAAGTTTGTAGAAAAGTTTTGCATAATGAGATTTGTTTTAAGACAAAAAGCATTTTTAAAGAAGATTAGTTTTTCTCGTAAAATGAGACGATTTCAATTTTAGGAAATAAATTTTTCATAAAGCATTTTAGTTCCCATTTTAAACTATCCACTCACTTGTTCGTTCAAACGATCTAACCACCCCACCCTCTAGTGTTTTCTGCTTTGCAGGTCTACTCAAATGATGAGCTCGAGAAGATGGATACTGATGGCAGTCACTAGGGTTATTGGGTCCACACATCAGTCAAGTCTGAGGTATATGGATCAGTCAAAGTCAGTGTTGTAATAGTTAAAGTACAAGTCTTGTGTTAGTTACTTGAGATTCATTACGTAACGTTGTCAAAGTCAAAGTTACCAGAGTTTAATGTGGCTAGTTCAGAGTTGTAAAGAACAAAGGTTGATTAATGAAATTAAGTTGGGCAAGTAACCCTCTAGTATAAATGTGTGATTCGTGTTTTTCAAATAACTAGAAAAGTAGTAGAGTTCGAATATTTAGTCAATTAGTTATAGGCTGAGGGTGCTAGGGTAACCTATCGCCTTCCACTAGCATCTCCGAGAGGGGGATATTACAAAGTTGGTATCAGAGCATGGTCTAGGGAGTCAGTGACCGCATTGGACAGAGTGTTGGGGTCTTGTATATGCAGTATGCTCGAGGTACTTGTATCCGAGACACTACCTCTCCAGTATCTGATCCTCGAGTACGTCATCAAATCTTATAGAAAGGTTAGTAAAATTTTCAATAATCATTTGAATATCCCTCCAATAATCTGAAACTAGAATCATTATTACAACATAATCATTCTATAACCATTCGAATATGCCACTCGAAGTTCAAACATGATAAATGATAAAAACAACTAGTCAAGTTTTCGAGAACATATGCCTGAAGCTTTAAAAAAAAAAAGAGAAAGCTAGAATAAGTGTAGAACTATAAAGTAAAGAAAGACGTATATACTTAAAGTTAGTCGAGATAATAGATTGAGTAGAAACATAATTGATAGTAAAGAAAATACATGAGCTTGTAGCAGTTAAGAGAATAGAACGATGAGAAATAGAAATAAGAATGTCAGATAGGCTCAAGTAAGGTTTTTTCCCTCCTCAAATAATCATATAGAGTATATTCGGTAACTTTCGAGATCCATATATGCATAGCAAGCTTTCCGAATGATAGAATGTAGAAAAAAAAATAAAAGAAGCAAGAAATCTGATTTAGTTATGAAAATTCCAAATAAGTTTGAGTCCTAGAAGAATGTAAGGATTTCAGATACCCGAATCTAGAATCAAGACTTAGTAAGATCGATATCATAAGAAGCAGCAAGTTGGTTATATTAGCAAATGAGTCTAAAGTAGGTGAAACCGTAACTTGACCATTGTCCGACCCTATAGAGGTACTGATAGGAAAACGTCCTAGCAGGGTCCATCTCATATCTATTCTAAAATAGGTAATGGATTAAATCAGGGCAATCGGTAAATGACACCAGTACAAAAGTAATGAACATTGTCTGACATTCAAGCCCCATTGACCAGAATAGATAAAGGTATTTGTAAGAAGATCTAGTGTCTACCATAGTATACCACGAAATAGAAATAGAAAACCTTAAGAGATAAGTCTATCAGATAGAGATCCATCGAAACTGTAAAAATCAGTAAGAGAGCCTAGTGTAGCACATAACGTAGACAAGATCATCTGAAGCTTGTAGTATCAACAGAAGTCCGCAGAATAGACCAACCATAGTAGCACCCCGTATAACCCCTAAAAACAGATCCAATAAATGAGAAACATTGAAAAATCAGGAAATGGCAAGGAAGTCTAGAATAAGTCACGATGTAGACAACACAACTTGAAGATTACAACACAAGTAGAAACTTCAGAATAATTGATAGAGTTGTACAACCCAAAGCCATAGCAAGACCCATATGACCCTTTGTAGTACATACGACAAATTTCCCCTACTACAGTACTAACCTTAGTAAGTATTTAGACACTCACCCAAACTACCGCATAGCCTCGACAAATAGTAACATAATCGTTTTCCTCCAGATCTCTATAAGATGCGTATATCTGTCTCCCGAATCCAGAATTCAATATAGCCCCAAATGAGTATAGTTAGTAACTCAGCAAAACATATACAACACTTGGCAATATCTTAGCCAGATTAGTTGAGTATATGAGAATCTAGAGGACACATGTAAGTTTACCTTTTCCTGAATAGTGGAAACATTTTTTATGTGTCTTAAGTTTAGCCAAATTTAGTAAATTTATCTTAGTTTGTTACCAAACCTAAGGTATTCGAAGAAGTAAGGACTTATGAAATTTGAGTACCTAAAGAAGGTAGACCATATGACATTCAAATGAGTAAAATGTATGTTTTATGAGACCTTTTAGTTGAGCCAAAAAAAGGGAAACTAAGAATAAGAATAAGACGAAAATATCTATAAATAAGTAACAAAAATATTACAGTAAGGCTTGGAGTAAGTTTGTGCTTTGAAGAATTCCGAGAAAGAGATAGTACGAGTGTCAGTAAAGGGCCGAACTAGAAGAGA
The DNA here is from genome assembly GCA_019454045.1 of Zanthoxylum bungeanum. Lineage (NCBI taxonomy): Eukaryota > Viridiplantae > Streptophyta > Magnoliopsida > Sapindales > Rutaceae > Zanthoxylum > Zanthoxylum bungeanum. The sequence continues at coordinate 13,824 of SKCR01018181.1, read as the reverse complement.
GGCTAGATGTTGTAGTCAAGTGGCCCTTTAGCATTAGTACTTCTGTGTGATAGCTCAAAATAGACTTTGATTTCTCGACCCCTCCCAATCTTAGTTAGATAGCTCCGGTAGCGATGAACCACAACAGTCGTCCTAATGATGTTCTTAGGAACACGAAAACTTAAGATGTAGTATAACACCTTTAAGGTATGACGGAGTCATTTTGACATAGAGAATAAATGAATTATGCTTAGGACAAGGTATTTGAGGCATATGAATCATAAGGACCTCAGATACAATACAGAGCATAAGAATAAGAGAGTGGCTCTAGATAATAAGGTGGAAGTTGAATTTTCGAGGAGATACAATGAATAAGATAATACTAGTCAAATAGTGATAAAATACATGAGCAACAAGATTCAGTTTTAGGTTCAGCAGTACTGTATGCCTTTGCACGAATCTAGCCTACAACGTTAAACATAATTAATGGCGTAAAGTACTAGATTTTTCCATTCAATAAATGAAGAAGAAGTGCAACAGGAGAATGATTATAGAGGTATGACAGTGTGCTTCCTAGATGACAAAATAGGGTCGAAATTCCATCAGTTAGGAAAAATAGTTAGTATAACCCGTATGTTTCCTCACATGATGCACCCTGATAGGAAAAAGACAAAACATGGCTCTAAATAATTTATTAGCAGCAGAACATGAATATGATAAGGTGACTAGATACCCAGATGTTTTACCAGGCAGTGAATCAGGACAAAATAATTGAAGAACCATTAGGGCATTTCAGAGCCCATGTATTTTAAGTTGTAAGCCAGACAGGGTAACCGTAGACTTCACAATAGTTTACCAAGGACCAAATGAATAAGAGTTCACTTTGAATAATTGACATATTTTCCCAGATAGAGTATTTCCCTTTTAGTCAAATTCATGATGATAACATATCAGGACCTTAGAATGAACATGGTATAGTACCCCCGAGTGAGCTTATTGCAGAATAATTAATAAAGTGTATTATTCGTTGACAAGCGATAAAAGAATATTAAACACCGACAGAGAGGCTTCAAAGGTAGATATTCTCGGATGGAAGAGGGAATAGACTGCAATAGATTTTAGCAGAGAGATCTCCGCGAACTAAGAATGAATATTCTCATTGTTTACATGAATAACAATAACAGCATAATTGTGCCTTCATAGGATCGCATATAAGGATAACCACCATTAATATCTAACTAGGTTTTTGTAATAAAAAAAGCTTCAAATGTAGGTTTTAAGTGTCATCAGAAATAACGGTGGGCATGCGATTCCAAGAGAATGAATGGGTTAAATCTCAAAGGTAATGAGATAATGTGAAGAAAACAATGATCGAATATATGCAAATTAATTGAGGATAATACTATATGTGGAATATAATAAGGTGATTATGACAAAGAACGAAAGCAACTAACTCTTAGTAATAAGAGTAACGTGATACCAGAAATCAAGAACAGTGTAAGATAAGTTAAGGATTATGTATGGTAGATAACGACACAAGAATACTATTTTAAGTAATGCAGTCTTCTAAGGGAGTTAATAATGTAGTAGTTTCTCCTATAATTGAGGTTTATAACTAATATTGAAGTTTACGCAATAGATTCAAAAGGAAAAGAGAAACCTTGGCCATTAATTGAGCGCTTACAATGTTATTTACTATAGAGATCATTAAAGAGGTTACATTACAACAAGAGATGAAGAACCTTGTGGTATGCTCTCAAGATTGACTTGGTTGGTATTAGAAAATAAATGAAGGTAAGACAATGGAAGAAAGGAAGGGTGGCATGGAATCTAGCTAGCATGGATTATATATATAGTTCATGACCATGAAGGATCTAGTTGGTTGATGTTACGGAAAGTTACAAATTGAGAAATAAACAGTTTTAGTAAAAGAAAAACTTAATTCTGTTTTTATTATGTCATTTAAAAGGTTTACAAGAGTTGGAAAGGATACTGTATGGATTGTGTTTTCCTTACCTAGGGCAAGAATTTGTGCAAAGACCCAACGTATATAGAATTTTGATCGAAATAACCTTCGAATAAGGGATAAGGGTATAGTCTTACGGATTCTTCAGATTTCAGTGGTATGAAAGTGCTAAGATAAATAGAATAACCATTTGTGGACCTAACGAGGTTATTAAGAGAATTAGTTCTCTGATGTGTTGTTTACTAAGGTTTTTATTCCATTTTAGATCTCATCTGATTCGAGGACGAATCATTTTAAGGGGGAGGCTTGTAACATCCGAAACTTTGCATGATGGCTAAAATAAAATTATAGTGGCCCGAAATAAATTTTCTTTTTCCTTTTGGCCTGAGGAAAATAATGAAGTATTAAACGAAGCTGAATGTAATGAAAAATAATAATAATAATAATACAAAAAAAATCAATGAAAATAACGGCGAATCGAATGTGAGTTTTCTCAAAGTATAATGGTGTCAATGGCGTAGTATAGGACGATTAGGACTTCCGTTGGCTTAAAGACATCACGTGAAATTAATTTATATGTGGCAGTAAGAAAATAATTTGGAGACGTACTAAGCATATCCCACCACTTTATTAATTACATTAAGCCCAAATTAAGACAAATACCAAACCCATTACCCTTCCCAATTTTGGGCCAAGGACCCCAAACGTCTCTCAAACCCCTAGACTTTTCTAGAACAACCTAAACTAGTGTAGAAGAATTTAAAAGCCACAAAGCTCCCAAATTTAGTCTAGGCCAAGAGAGTGTATAGAGAAAGAGAGAGAAATTTGCAAGTTCAATGTGGATTTTTGAAGAAGAATAAGAAGAAATAAACATGAAACAAGCTTAAGAACATGGATTCAAACTCTAGGAAGTGAATTAAAGAAGAGAATTAGATGATTATTTTTTTTTTTTTGAACACGAATTATAGGTAAGGAAAATTCCTCCCAAATATTTTATATATATAGGATTTTTTTTTTTTTTTTAGAATTAATCTTGAACGCATGAGTTAGAAATGATATATAATAAATTTATGCAACAAAATGCTTAGAAAATGAATGATGTTGATATATTATGGTGTGGTATCTCAACCCTAGATACTAATCTTGGTATGTGTTGATGATGAAGTATCAAGCAAATGAGAATAGGTTGCTAAAGATGAAACTAGTGTTGTGGAGTAGTAAAGGATTGATGAAAAAAATAAATATTGATGCCACTTAAGAGAGTGGTATTTTCGGCCAAGTGATGAAGAAGGGAAAGTTGTTATGATTTTTAAGTTCTAATAATGTGTAAATATGATGATAATGGAGGTAGAATAAACCTAAGATATAGAATAAGAAAAGTATATAGCTTATGCACATCACATGTTTGAAAAATACCTAGTCTAAGATAGATAAGAAATTAACCATATTATGTGGGCAATAGTTTTTGTTTATAACGCTGAAAGTTCTGTTGAAGGTTGCTGGATAAATGTATTAAATTAGACGATGAAATAAGGAAGATAGATAGCGAATATAGTTTATGTCCCAATCCAGAGAGGCTGTGTTTGGTCACTTATATCTTGGGTTTTATATGTCTGATTGATGAACTGTAAAATTATGGATAAACTAGACAGATAAGGGAAGAACATATCCAAACATTAGAATTTTTGGACTTAAGAAGAGGCCAGACAGAATTTTTAAAATTGGCCGACCTGATGCCACTTTACCCAGTTTTTCAGCTTGAAAGAGCCCATGAACTTCGACTTATAACTTGAGTTTCTGAAATGAAAATAAATATCCGTTAAAAATGACATAAATTAGACACAATAAGGTACATTCTATTAAAATATTAGTCCACGATTCATTCTCAATTATGTACGATGAATTTTCAAAGTTAGATATGAAGCAGTGAGTTTTCAACGACCTAGTAGAATCTAAATTTCCGCTCACGGACTTGTGTAACTACAAACCTTAGCCCATAAAAATTTGTAAACCACGCTTATAAGTTAATAACTCAACGAAGTCAAGTATGCAAGCATTGTATATTTTATTCATTGATCTGAAGCATATCTCACAACTTATATTCTAATAAAGTTCATCGATTCTAGATTATTGGCAGGAACTGCGACTTTCTTTGACACCATGAAGTAGTGCCAGTCAGTTTCCAAATCAGGGAGTACGTGGATATTTTATTTTCATAATATTTTATTGATTTATAAATTTATATGAATTTGTTTATATTCAAGTGATACTTTAAGATGAAACCAAGTTGCCAAAATATTTTGATGAGTAAAAAATATTTTTGCACTCGTTGAGAAATGTTATCATGTTTTTTATATTTTAGGATGATTTCTTTTATGACTTTTTTTTATAGATTAGGGGAAAACCCCAATCTCAAAGACTTTAGGAATTGACGGATACAGCAGACATGTGCACATGTAGTTTCAACAATGTAATCATGCATTTAAAAAATCAAATGCACTGTATTTGAAAAAGCAAATGTTTGCTTTCTTTGGCATTTTCCAAAGCTTCTCATTTCAAGGGTGAGAGTGGGGAGAGTTCTCGTGTATTCGTTATTTCATTTTCTCCTCTCGACGGATTTGGGGTAAGTATCATATGTGTTTTAATTAATTTTTTTTTTGTAATTTCTTTTTCTTTTATTAATAAAATTATCAGTATTTTTATTTTATTTTATGTTCTGTAAATTTGTATCATGGTAGGGTAAATGGTGAAGCTAGTGGTATGAAAATATAGGTGATTTTTATTTATATTATATTATATAAATTGTGATTATTTCTTAAATAAAATTTGAACTCTTTTCAATTTATTGAGGACTCGTGAGTAGCTGTAGACAGTCCCCGATTGGCAAAGATAATACTTGAATCCCATAAATATGAGAGAGTGGACTGTTAATGATCTGGATTAGTTATAGACAATATGATTCTACATGTTTTGGCATATTTAGTACATTGGCTGGACTAATTATCGACAGGGCAAATTACATGTGTTGACATAATTAATACATGATAATTAAGAAATAAATTGATTGAGAAATAATTATATTTTATATTTTATAAAAAGTAAAATTTATTTTATCTTATTAAATATATTCTGTGGATCGAATCCAGACTCACCGGGTTATTTTATTACTTCGACACTCTTACACTTGGGAGCAAAGAACCACTTTGTGAGTGTCTCATAACGCCGAAGAGACTTCGACGTGCATTAGCGAGCATTATAAAAAGATGTCGAAGCAACTTGATTGTGAAGAGAAAAATGGATACGAAGACTCAAACGTCTAATGAAGAATATCTAGTGTAGTCTTATAGCTTAGAGCTCTCATTATAAGTGAGTCATTAATTCAAGTACTCTAAGCTCATATGACTCATGCACATTCATATAGATGCTTAGGTTCAAGTGCAAAATGTTTTAAACCTTCAACAATAGATTTTTGCACTGAGACTGACATACAATCTCTGATACCGGCATAACAGAGACCATACTATTTTTTGGGTAAATGTGCATGATATCTGGAACCAGACTATTCCCTATCGGTATGGAGTTTGCATAGCTACTAGAACTGAGACGGATCATACCAGTCCCTATAATGGTTAGCTAATCAACATACCGGCCACCATATCGGTCAGTAATCCGGTATTTACACTTTTATCTTCCACAGTAATATAATCGTTATATTTACAGGACTGGCATACCGGTACTGTTATATTTACAGGACTGGCATACCGGCCCTTGTAGACTGGCATACCGGTCTCAGATAGAGAGCTATGATAATTTTTCACTTTCACTATAAATTGAGCACCAATTTCATTTTTGCCTACTCTAACAACTTGTTGCACCTTCTAACATTTTCTCTAAGGCAAAAATATTGAGAGAATCAAACACTCTCATCATAATCAAAGCTCACACAATACACGTTTATTATCATTTAGTGAGCTTGAGATACTCGGGTTAGAAACTCACATCCTAAATCTTCTTTATCTTTTGTGAGTGCCCAAGTTGTATTGTAAACCTTCTTTATAAAACACTTGTGGTTGGGAAATCCCTTATTGAGTGAGTATAGTCAAAAGGGTAATTTATAGTAAAAGGCTAAAGAGTGAACCTAAGTGAAAAACTTTTGGTGTTATAAAAGGTTTGGGATGAACGTAGAAAAACTATTGGTTTGGGGTGAACCGCGAAAAACTCTTGGTTACGAGTGCGACACGATAAACTCGGCGTAAATTATGGATTCAAATTTACATAGTGAAAAGCTTCAGGCGTGGCTTGGGAGAGTTGACGTAGGCATTGTTGGCCGAAACATTATAAATCTGGTGTCAAATTTCTCTATCCCTTAACTCTTTATTTATCGCAAGTTATATTTTATATTTGCATATCATTTATTAACTTGCATTTGAGAATATATTGTGATTGAGAAAATTGATCTATGCTTAATTGGTAAAGTTATTAACTTAATAGCGTAAAATTGAAAAGATTTATATTTCTACCATATTAGGCCATTATTCAATTCACCTCTATTGGGTATAGAGATTGTTTGTAGACTCTGCTTGTAGGTGTAATTTCATCATTATATTATTAGAGGAAAAAAGTATAATATCGGATATTATTTAAGAGATGGTATATATCCTAAATGGTATACTCTTGTACAATATATTCACCATCTTACTGGTATGAAAAAACAATTGTTTGCAAAGAAATAAGAAGGATGTCGGAAATATGTAGTTGCGGACTGAGATATTTTTTTGGGATAAACGTGTATTATATGATATAATGACTACATGTATCATAATGCACAATATGATTATTGAGGATGAACATGATTTACATGCTGAAATAAGAGATTGGAGGGAAACCCTCATACCAGATGTTGATATGATTGTTGAAGAAACCACATAATTTCAACAATTTCTTGCTCGACATAGAAAAATTAAAGATAATAAAGCTCACATATCACTTCGGAATGCACTGACTGATCACATTTGAGATTTTTTTTTCTGCGTTTACACTAAAATGATGCCAAATCTCCAAATAGCATTGGAGATGCCCTTAAAGCAAATAAAATCAAGCCCATCAAATAATAAATTCCTAGCCCAGATTTTAAATTATACATCTAAAAGTTTTAAATTTATATATTTAATCATTATATATTCTTCATTCACTTGGATCATAACAAGACACCCAAAAAAGAATAACAAAGAATCTCATCTTCGGGAAAAAAAATAAATAATAATAAAATAAAATAAAATAAAATAAAGCCTCCTCTCTAACACAGAATTGGCTAATAGCAGAAAAAATTGTAGATGTGGGCCAGGGCAGACAAGTTAACGGGGAAACAGAATAAAGATCCGGTTGTAGAGAATAGTGCGGCAAAGTGAGGCCAAAAAACGTCAATTTCAGTAACAATAATACTCGAAAATATTTTATTTTATTTTATTTCTTAATATAAATAACGTGGATTGGTCCCTACCATTCATCGTGCTTCCATATTTTGTTTTTCATCCGCATAATTAGGGATGCACGGGACCGGGACGTCCATACTGATATCAAGTTGGTTGTTAGATATTTACGTATACAAAATCATAATAGTATTTAATTTTTATGTATTTGACGTATATTAATATAATATATTAATATGAAAATATAAATACTCGTTTATTATTATCTAACTAATAAATATAGAAAATTATATTTATATTTAATTATAACATACCGAATTCTTATAAATACTATTTCCGTAGAGATTTATATCATCCTTATCAATTATTGAGTGCCAATGGCGTGTCTTTATTAAGCTTTTCAGAAGACTCATTGCTCAATGACGTGTTATAAGGTTTTATGAGGTTGAAAGATATCATTTATCATATAAATATTATATATAGTGTTTAAATTCTGTGATAATCAAACCATCAAAATTTGTTTTTAATAACAATTTGTTGTACTTTATTCAGATATAATCTGATAATCACCACGTTTTTATGTTAAATTTCAAAATAAATGCTTAAAATAACTGAACGACTAATATTAAGTAATAATTGGTATTGATGGCAAAATTCAAACCAGCTTATTTGATATTGTATATTAGGCAATAATTATTTGATATTGTATATTAGGCAATAATAACACATAATTTAAAAACCGTACTTCACTTGTAAAAATCAAATGAGCTGTGTAAATGAAGTCCTAATAAGCCAAAATTTTGAACAGCCAAACAAACTGTTGTTTTGCTTATTGGCTTTCAAATGAAACTTGCATATGTGAGGGTAATTTCCCTACGAATAATCAACTGTTTTAACACATAAAATTTATTTGGTGGTAGGGGAATTAATATGCAAGATAAAAATACACACATAAGAACACATAGTATGTATAATTTCTCACATTTTTCTCTAGGAACTCGAGAATATTTTCGAAAGCTCAAATTCTTATCTCAATTTTCATATATTAATTATGTGCCCATGAACATTCTTTTTGTAGCTGCCTATGGGATCTAAATCCTCATTGGATTAAGCTAGGTTTTTGTGATTGGATCGCTCTCCTGATATATGTCAATCACCCATAGATTTTGTGTTATCCATCACCTGATGATTTTGCTAAGCTCGACCCAGATGAGTTTCTTTTGGGTTGAGGGGTTGGGGCTTGGGCCCAATACTTTAACCAAAAATCCATCCCCAATATATGTCCCCAAGTTCTCGGCACCATCGTTTTTGTGAGTGGGGATCGGGAACTCAAAATTGAAATTCCCCTAGTGTATGACCTAAATAACTCCGTGGGTATTTTTGATTAGAATATCAATTAAATTGAATGACCCCTTAACTATTATGGGGATTAATTGAACGAATCACACTTTCACCACTAAACTATACCTTCTATAATTCAGTTTGGGAATTAAAAATTCTCAAGGCTAAATAACTTCAATCAACAAACTCAATCTTAAACACTTCCAAGATTCAATTCAATCAATCAAATACTCCAAGCGCACAACTCCATCCACAAAATTAATAATCTCAACAAATGATATTTCAATTAATTTATCTAATAATAACCAAATATCATTAAGGTCAATGCATATCCAATATCTCAACAAATATGTAATCAAATGGAAAGTAAAGAGATATGGTTAGAAAGAGTGTACACACGATGGTTTTTACATGATTCGGCAACCCTATCTATATCCACACCTCAAAAACCGTCAAAAGGATTCATTATATAATTGACTTATCGAGGGCCAATGAAACTCTCACAAATTCATCTTTATTGGGCTCGAATATGACCCAAATATTTGATAATACAAATAAATGAGACAAAGCTCTTAAAATGAGCAAATTACATAAATTTAGCACAAGTTTGAGCTTGATTATAATTGAAGTAAGTATGAGATCAGTGATTTATCGAAGAATGATAAATGAATAGCTTGGAAAATGTTGATCAAGAGAAAAATACCTCCAAACACTTCAATTTATAGTTGGCCTAAAAAAACTAGTAGTTATGGCTATTTTTTGTTAAGCTCAGTCGACCTAAGAAACGCAGTTCAGTCAACTGAAGAGCTGACATGATATATGACCATTTGTAAGTAACGTCAAATTTTACGAATTTGATTGATCGAACTTTAAATTTTGATCGACTGAAGTTGATAATTTGGTTAACCGAATTGCTAAATTCAGTGAACTAATTTCAAGATTTTCAAAATCCGAACTTTTTGATTTGTCAAATTTGGGCATGCATATTTTCTCTCTACGAATGAGCAAATACCCCTCTTATACAAAATTACCCTTATCCTTTAACTGGTTTTTTTTCTTCAATTTTTTTTTTTTAAGTTACAACGGGCTACTATGATTCCATGGCTGGCCTGTAATTTTTTTTAATAATAAGCGTCTCAAGCTGGTCTTAATGTGTTTGAAGCCTATTTCAAGATATCTCAAGCCATCTTAAGATATCTCAAGCCTATTGCAAGCTGTTTCAAGCTGTCTTAATGTGTGTTAGGTTTGTCTCAAGACTGTCTCAAGGTGTCTCAATCATGTCTCAAGTGCCTCAAGGTATTGCTAGAACCCATCTTAAGGTGTCGCAAGAAGCCGTCTTAAGGTGTCGCATGGAAGCGAGCTAGCTATCATTCCATGACACTAGCTTGCTGTCATTTTTTAGAGAAAAAATTTGAAAATTTTTTTAGGAAAAAGTACAGAAAGAACCTTGTGGTTTCGCTTATTTGCGAAATCAGGATTGTGGTTTTCTTCATGACAAAAGAAATATCATGTGATTTCATCCATTAGCAAAAGTCGATAAAATTGGAAACTGTTGGGGACGGTGCTCAGAGCGCCAATCCGGACCGTATTTATGTATGATTCATGAATACGAACATCTCATTTTTTTTTCCATAATATTATTTATTTATGGTTGCACCTCTTGTTTTTATATACGTATTCGATCTGATTACGATTAGATTGAAACTAAATATGGTTGAGTGATATGTATATATTAGACAAAGGCCTGATAATATATAATGCATTACACAGTTACAAAGGTAGTTTGTAATTGACATTGGGAAGTGTCACTGCTAAATATATATTATCAAATACTGTTCCTGGTCAAGATTCACTAACACGGGTCAGTTAGTCAAATCTGTTGAGACCAGTACATGTCGTATATCGAGACTTGGTCCGATGGTTTATCCCAATGAACCATGAGTCTAGGGAGACTAGTATAGACGTATAGACGTATAGGTGTTTATAATGGATAAACACTGAACGACTCACCGAAGATTCTTAATGGATGGTACACCAACGTCAATAAGAATCTTCTCGGGTTGAGTAGCATAGTGGTCATTCGACTTGAGATACCAATGTGGATGTATGAGACATCCTCCACACTTAGATGGCAGTCACGTCACCGATCTATTTAGATCAGACCTCCACATGTTCGTTGGGTGTGGACTGATCCTCAGGATATCCTGTATGTATCAAGATAGGATCCGTCAGTTCTTTGTACAGAGCATAGGTAGTCCATATGTGTTTAGCAGTCTGTTAAATCTGTGGCCACAGTATACTTCGGAAGTAAGTTCCGAGTGTTATTTAGAGATTGCTAATAGATACGTCGACGGGATAATACCTATAGAGATTTTACGTTTACATCTATATCTCTGGTATTATCCGGATACCTGTGACGGAGGGATTATACGTATGCAATGACCTCGACCTGTATGATTCAGCTAGTTTATCTGTGGTCGTAATTTACTGGTGGGTAAATTATGGACACGAAATTTGATTTTGTGACGGATATACCTGAATCTAGAGAGTCTCACTAATGAAATATACTCGTAGAGCACTAGGGAAACTTTTATGAATAATGGTGATTATTTATAAATCGTTTAAATGTTAAACGAAAAATACATGCGAACGGGCCGAACCGTCATTTCCTAATTAATGTATATTTGTATTTAATATATGATATTATTAAATACACATTAATAAATTGTCAAATAATGTATTTGACATATATCATTAATATATGTATTTGAGATATTTAAAGTAAATATAATACATATATTTGAGATATTTGTATTTAATTAATTATTTAATTATTTAATTGTTAAATGATTAATATAATTAAAATATAAATATCTCACCAAATGATAAAGTTAGGAAATGATTATAAGTGTTTATTGTTGACTTTAAAGTAAAGGAAATGGTAGTCAAATTGGATTTGACTTCCTTGGATATTTATTTTAAATTTTTAAAATTGAAATATGTTTTTCTTTATTTTTTATCAATTTCGGCTATCACCCTAAATTAAATATAATTGTTATATTTTTTAAGTTGCAATTGTTGACTTAGTTGAATATTCATTAAAGTGTAATGATTTAGAAAACAAGTTGACAAGTTGTAATTAAATGAAACAAAAATAATATCTAGATATTATTTTACTTACCAATTCCGGCCAAGGCTTAAATTTGTGAGTATATATTGTTTTGTTTCATCTTTTAGGGTTAGAACAAGTTCATTAGATACCAAATAAACATAAAAGAATTTGAGAGAAAAGCTTGAAGGCTAAAGGAAAAAGCTTGGAAATCTTTGAGTTTTGTAAGTTTTTCTTTAAGGTTTTCAACATGAAAAATATTTCTAACATGCTTAGCATCATTTGTGTTGCTTTGGTGTTATCTCTCTTCTTATAGTTTGTGTTTATTTTGGTTGTGAACTTTGATGAAAGATTGATGCATGTAAGTAAGCTTGAAATGGTTTGAAAGCTTTACTTTTGATTTTTGGAAAATCAAGTTGCCATTCTAGGGTTGGTAAGCCACTCCTTGGTGACATAGAATTGTTCTAGAGTTGTTTCAAAGTGGTGAGGCTAGATTGGTGAAGTATTGAATGGATTAAAGTGTTGGATTTTGTAAATTTGGTGAAATTGGACAATTTGATGAAATTGAAAATTTAGGGTTCATAACCCACTCCAAATTTGGGGATTTTCATATATGTGATTTATTACGGTATGAATATGATGCATGTAAAATTTTAGGTTGATTGGATTTGATCTTGGCATGTTTTGAACTAAAGGGACCAAATTGTAATTAATTGAAAATTTTGGGTGGCTCACGGCATTAGACTAAAAATTAGGGATTTTCGTGAAATCTGATTTTGATGCATTATATGTGTTGAAAAATATTTTAGAAATGATTTTGAATCATCCAAAATTGTATTTGACAACTTTTGGACTAAAATGATCAATTAACAAAGTTTTGGGGCAATTCAGTAATTACCAAGAAATTTGATTTCTTGTGTAATTTTTCAGAATTTGATAATTGGATAATTAAATAAATAAGTTTATTTAATTGATCCGAGAAAAATTTTGAAATCGGAAAATTTTGATTTTCCGCGATTCTGTTGCGTTACCGATATTCCCCCTTAAAATCCGATCAAAATGGTATCAGAGCGAGTCTGATTCTGTACACCCCGATATGATTAGCCCTTTAAAATCTAATGTTTGTTCTTTTCTTTACTTGATACATGCATGCTTTCTTTTAATTTGATTAAATTAAAATGTATGACACTTTATGGAATAACCCCGCTTAATAAGGTTTTAAAGTAACTGGTATTTGGAATACTTATTTCTTGGTCCGTCTTCTCAATACGGTTTATAAATATTTTTCCGTGACTACATCTGAGACCATGCCTCTGCTGTGAGGGTGTAGCCGATAGAGATTTATTTATGCCGGATGTATATAAGATACTAGATAAATTCAAGCGAAAGTGGAATCCTGAACATGCCCTAGCTGTCAGGGTTACGCAAGTAACTTAAGTTTATCATTGACGAGTTTAACCTTGGTACGTCTCCTTGTGGGCCTGCCTTAGCAGCGACAACGAGAAACGACCAGGACCGGAACCTCGGAGTCACTATTGAGTGATTGACAAATGAGTTGTCTACCTGTGAATATACGTAGGCGAGACTGTGCCTCTGTTGTGAGTCGAAATATATTCATGGGGTCCACTTCCCATTATGGAATTCGATTTAATTATTGAATTTCCGTTTTTCCATTGGGGATTACGGTATTACGTAAAATAGTGGGAGGCACTGCTAAGTTTAAAATATTTCATAACTTAGGAAGTGTTTATTATTATGGAAATTGCCGCTTGTTTGTTTCATTATTCTATTGTTTATATAGAATTGAACTTTTCTTTACTGCATACATATTTTGATATGTTATCTGACTTGACTCTTGGTTGCAGTTATTCTAGAATAGGTTCTCAATACTATTAGACTAGGATATTATTAGATTGGTCTAAGCCATCGGGAACTGTTGTTCCGATTTTCTTGAAAAATCAAGATGGTTAATGACTTAGTTTCTAAGTCATGACAGATAA
>SKCR01018180.1:0-20566 GCA_019454045.1 Zanthoxylum bungeanum | reverse complement strand
TCGTACGAACGAATTAATTTAGAATTAATTCCCAAGCGACTTTCGTAATAATTTTGCTAGGCATTATTATTTAATTAAATTGGATTTAATTACGTCGCAATGGAAAATTCGTTTAATCGGATTAAATGAACCTGAGCCCGAAGTGTGTAGTCTCACCCAACTTGAATTTTGAATTTAAGTGTGTGACCCACCAACTTACATCACTAGTCAATCTAGTTGATGGAAGTAGTTGTGATCATTTAAAGGATACTTGCTCAACACACTTTGACTTTTGCTTTTTGAAAAACATATACACCTTTTTGGAAAAGTAATTGGTTGGTTGTTGTTTTTGGAAAACAAAACAAAATTCTCTCTCTCCCTATTATTTCACCATTGCCGAACTCTTCATCCTTGGAGGAGAAAATTTTTCTTTCAATTTGTTCAAAGCTAGCACTTAAAGGAGTCAATTTTAGGTGATAGGGAAACTCACCCCTGAGTTTGGAATGCAAAAGAAAGCTTGGAGCTTCCACACATCCATGAAAAGTTTCGGATCTCAACCGATCAAAGTAAGTAATTTCCGCAACTTGCCTTTGATTTATTCACACACAAATCCTCTTAGTGATCTTGTGGCATGTGTAGGACACTAACAACTCATACACTAAGTCTGAAGGCACATAAGTAATCTAGGGTAAACAAGATAATTTACAATATACGATATTAAACAAACACTTTGATAAATGAATAATGCATCTTTTTATTTCATAAAATATAATTCGGTTTGCATTACATGAAGCTCTCTGGCATATATCCCAATATTTTCGGACACTTCTTGTACTTTTTGGCAAAACTTATGCCACGTTCTGAAGGGTAGGACAGTAATATCAAGCCCGAAGTACCTTCTGTTGTGGTCCCCGTCCTTCAGAATGATTTCCTTCTAACCTTCATGGATTTTCGACAACACCTCTCATGCTTGTTGTTCAGTTAAGCACTTGAGAAGTGACCCGGAATAAGATATTCGATACAATTCCCTATTTACCAAGTAGTCTCTTGGATTTATGCTATATCTGGAAAGATTCATTCTTGTTATCTAGAAGTATCTGACTCTATAAATAAGTAATATACGGGTTCATCCAGGAGTCATTCGAACTCACCCTACAACTTCTAGCTCTTGTTGTGAAATTATAGGTTCATGCAAAGCTGTGATGCAAGTTTCTCTCCATAATGTCCTCATGACACCGGAGGCCAATGTTGCCAAGTGGTCTGCCTCCGAGTTCTCCACTCGGGGGATCTGTCTAATCTAAAAACTTTCAAAAGATGTAGCCAACTATTTTTCCATACTCAAATAATTCTCCATCCGACTTTCCTTGGTCAAAAAGTCCCCATGCCATTGTGATACTACCCAAGTCGAATCACTGCAAACATCTATCCTTTTTACACATAGGCTTTTTGCAAGCGTAGTTTCTACTATCAAGGCTTCATATTCTACTTCGTTGTTGGTTGTTAGGAACAATAACCGAATGACCTCTTCTATCACTTAGCCCTCTGAGCTAACCAATTACAAGCCAATTCTAACTCCGGACTGATTGTTTGACCTATCAACATACAACTTATATACATCATTTTTCAACTTGGTCAAGTGAAGAGTTTCATCCTCTAAAGTTAGCTTACACTCAAGAAGGAAATCTGCTAACACCTGACCCTTCCTAGCAGTTCGGGGTTTGTACTCGATTGCATAAGTGGACAACTTCATTATCATCTTCCCAACTCGCTCCATTACATCCGACTTATTGATGATAGATCACAGTGTATAAGAAGTCATTACCACAATCTTATGAATCTCAAAATAATACCAGAATTTCTCATTTGCATGGTGAAGGGCTAAAACTAATTTTTTCATTGCGGTTTAATGAGTTTCTGCAACGATTAATGTTCGACTAGCAAAAAATAGTGGCTTTTGTCTTTTTTCTTCTTCTTTCAACAATACAACACTGATAGAGTAATGTGACATTTCCAAATACAAAAATAAATCTTCATGTTCCTTTGGTGCAAACAAAATATGAGGTTGCAAAATAACGTTTCAACTATTCTAGGACTTACAATTGCTCCGGCCCTCATAATGTTCCATTCTTAGATCAAATGACTTTAAAGAACTCCCAATATTTATCCGACATCCTGGAAGTGAATCTGCATTCAGTAAGCATTTGGGCTTCCTCTTCATCTTTGGGGAGGTGATTTCCAGTCAAACTTTGACTTGGGCTAGATTCACTTCAATCCATCTCTGTCTCACTACATGCCCTAAGAAGTTCTTAGATGAATCTCTGAAGTCACATTTGTTGGGATTAAGTCTTAGCTTATGCTTATAAATCACTTCAAATGACTTAGCCAGGTCGGTAATATGGTCACGAGCTTGTAGAGTCTTCACCACAGTGTCATCGATGTAACATTCAACTGTCTTCTTAATCAAATCCTGGAAAATGGTGTTAACTATCCTCTAGTAAGTGGATCTGGAATTCTTCAATCCGAAAGCATGACTTTATAATAGTATAGACCCCGAGGTATAACGAAAGTTGTATTTTCTTGATCATATGGGTGAAGTGGTATCTGATTATACCCACTGGATGTGTACAAAAAATTCAACCTCTCATACTTTGTAGTCGTATCTATAAGCTGATTAATCTTCGAAAGTGGATATGGATCATTTGGGCATGCTTTGTTCAAATATGTGTAATCAACACACATTATCCACTTCCCATTCTTCTTTTGAACCACTACCATATTGGAGACCCATTACAGATATCTTGCTTCCTTTATAAAGCCAACCTTAAATAACCTATTGACATTTTCGGAGATAATCTGACTACTCTCCAAAGAAAACCTTCTATGCTTCTGTATAACAGGCTTAGTCTCATTTCTAACAGCTAGTCTATGGTAAGCTAAATTTGGATCTATGCCTGACATATCTTCATACGTCCAGGTAAAAATATATGCATTCTCCAGGAGAAACTTCATCAGCTTTTCTTTCTCCATCTCTACCAATTCTGATCTGATGTGCACGTTTTGTCAAGGCAAGCCGGATCCAATAGTCTGGACTCAAATGCTTCGATCATCGGAGCTTTGTATTCATTATCATCTGCAAACCATTTCGGGGTTGGATTCTATAATTACTATTTGGCCCTTTTTTGGGGGTTCTCCTATTCCAGAATACTTTTGCCCTTATCTCTGTCTATATTATATACATGGCAAACGATTAAGGTACATCAATGTCTGACTATCTGTTGATCTCTTTTTATATCAAATGTCCTACTTTTGTCTAAGTTGACGCATCTTACCACCTGATGTAGTGTGAAAGGGATAGCTTTCATGCTGTGAATCCACTGTTTCCCTACTATGTAATGTACGTCGAAAATGCATCAACCACTAAAAAGTCTAAATAGAATGTCTTCTCACTTGCAGTCATGGGTAAAAAAATTATGCATATTATATTAAGCCTTGTTCCCTCAAAGGCAATGAGAGGTGCATGACAATGAATCAAATCTTATTACTTTAGCTTCATCTTCCTGAATGTATCCCCAAAAATAATATCAGCACCGCTTCCACAATTGACTAAATATGGAGTATTTTTGTGTTGCTAATCATAAGGGAAAAAATAATGGGTCTATTTGAGGAAAGTCCATATCGGCTAAGTCCTTTATTGTGAATATGATTGGGGCCCGATCTTCATTAACAACCATATTGGTGGCTCTCGAAGCCTCTTCCACTTTGGACTTCTTCGCTTGATAGGCTTTTCTGTGTTGTGCCCTTCAAGGCTCTCAAAACTCACTATCCATTGGCCTCCCACGAATTGTGTAGACATACCCCAGCTCAATCTTCATCTCTAAAAATTGGGAAGCCACATCATCCACCACGAGTCTTCCCTGATAGCTTATCATTGTAATCTCCACCAGAAGACATTCATCTTCTATCGTACTCGGTCCTGACTTCTAGGTCTGCACTTGGACATTGCCTGGTCTCTACGCGCGACTTGTGTAATAGATGTCTGATTAAGTTTGATGATTCTGGTTTTAGAGATTTCATATTTCAGAAAGATTTATTTCTGTATATGTGTACGGGCCAAATTTGGGTCAAGGGCATTCCTGATATTTCACTTCAGGACCTATGTCAGATACAACCCAAATCCCTCCACCAAACAGTACCCAAACAAGACTTGGGCCAAAGACCCAATTACCTTATCAGGCCCTTACACAAAGAGAGGCCAACCTCTTGATTTGCCAACCACCTAAACCGAAAGAAAACGTATTCTGCGTGATTTATGTGACTAAACCGTTACAGCACCCAAAACGTCTATCATTTAATACATTAATGAGACCTATATTTGATAGCCTATAAAAGGAGCCATAATTCAGAAGAAATGGGGCAGGGAAGCATTACAACCCTAAGCTTAACCATTCTCACCATAACCCTCTGAACCTCCGACCCACCGCCCTCACGGCAGTCCACGGGGATTAAGGTAGTCTCTGACCTTGCTTCTCCTCCTACTGTATTTATAACACATTCCCGTTACTGACTTGAGCGTCGGAGTGCCTACGGCACCCACCACACCGGTGGGCAGTACTTCCGCTCACTCTACATTTATCTTGCAAGATCGCTAGTGCCCCCAACCTACGAATTCTCGATTGTGGACCTCGGCAAAAACCAGCGTCCATAATTTAGCGCCCACTGTGGGGCCTAAGCGATTTATAGCAAACGAATATCTCTCAGTCTACGTTCCCTTCAACACGACTACTCATGGCTTCTGGCAGAGAGCAGATATCATATATTGTGGCCACGTAGTTGCCCATACTCCAAGAACGATTGCGTGTCTTAGAAGAAGAAAACCTAGCCATGCGAAGCTCCAACACAACTCTCCAGAAGTAATTGGAGAAAATCTTTTCAACTCCCAACAATGTGATACTCTAGACCATCCCATCAATCCTACAATCCCAACCAATCTCTTGGGGGCATTCAACAATGTGGCAAACGATAATCCGCCATCACACAACCATCCACCAAGTCAATAAAGAAATCAACATATCTCCCCAACCGACCAAGCACGGCAAGTTGCCTCCACCATGCGTAAGGAAATGCAAGAGTTCAAAGATGCAATTCTCTTCAGCCTACCTGGTGTCAGACTATTAGTGAGAGAAAAAAAGTCGAGCCAACACGATCTCGGACACTCCCTTTTTGGGATCCATTACTTCCATTGAACTCCCACAAAAGTTCAGCCCACCAGATATGAAGTTGTATGATGGATCCACAGACCCAGATGAACATATTGTCTATTATAAATATAAAATGATGTCTATAGGTGTGGCTTCACACCGAAGGAAAGCTGGAATGTGAAGAGGGTTGAAGAAATATTGTGATGAGTGGTAAATCTATCACCATTTCTTACTCATTTAACCTTATATTTTGTATAGTTTCTTGAGTATTATGAATATTTTGATGTGTTTTGTGTTATTTTGTAGATAAATAAAGTTTCAGGACATTCTGGAGGTGATTTGGGCCAAAACAGTGAAAATTGGACGAAAATGGCATTTTGGAAAAACATGCGCCGAACAGTGCTAACGTGCGCCGGGTCCACAAATCAGAATCTGAGAAAAGTTGACTCTGCTAACGTGCACCGTGCCACGTGTCACCATCACAGCCAATCTGCTAAAATACGACGTGCCACGTGTCATCATCCTACGGTGCCGACAGTCATCATCGCCACGTGTGCCACGTGTCATTCCATGTCATTGCCACATCATCAGCCACATCACCAGGTTGACCAAGTCAAACTGCCACCTCACCGCCACGTCAGCGCCACGTCAGCACAATTATTGGCTATCTAATCCTTATCTGACACGTGGTGGATAAGAATCTAGCCGACCAATCAGAAGCCGCCACGTGTCACAATAATTGAGTCTCCAACAACTTGACCGGCGTAAACACACACGTATAACGCAAGCGTACGTATCGTTCAAGTAGTATAAAAAGTATCGATCCCACGAGGACTTAATACCTAAGTTATTAATTTTATGAGGTTAAATGATTACTAGTATCTAACAGGTTGTTTAACTGATTTGAAATAGCGACGATTCTAAATTTAAAGACAATAAAATATAATTGTTTGAAAGTAGATTTTAAGAAAATTCAATATTAAAACTATCCAGGGTTGTGATTTATTCCAATATTATATAAAGATAAAGTGGTTATTTTATAATTGGGTAATATATTGATTTATTAACCTGAAACACTAATTTATGTAAAAGCCTCTTCCGATGGTCAATTACAAATACCTAGTATAATCCAATTGAATCATATGTCTATGTCAACCAAATTACCTAGATTCATTACGATTAAGTTCCAATTAAGACTACCCCCGCCCGACAGGTATATTCCTATCCTGTAAGGAAATCTATTGAAAGGGTTATCTATCCTTAAGGAAGATCGGGCTATTGAATCTAAGGTCTTAAACTTAAAATCCCTATGTCTAGTTCATTTAAGTTTACCTAGTCAATTAATTAATGGCCAGTTAATTAAAGAGCATTAAGATTAAGACTCAATAAATAAATCTTTATATTACCCAAATTATAATCTAACCCTTATAAACCCGTGACATTGAATTTCATCACAACCCTAGATATTAACTTAGTTATGACACATAGCTAGGGCTGATAAAAACTTGAAAATAAAAGACATAAACTGCTGAAAAGTAATTGCGATAATGAAAATGCTGAAGAGAAAATTACAAATGAAATAAAATGCTAAGGTAAAAAGGAATTACTTTTAATATTACTAATTTAGATATCTCCCAATAAAATAATATATAAACTTATGAAATTATTTAATCAACCGACCAATCTGGCGGTATCCTGATTAAGTCCAATTAAGTCCAACCAGCCATATAGGCGGTAATCCTTTATTAATCAGAATTTTAAATAGTAAATATATTATTTTTAAGGGAGATTAATCTAAATAGCAATAGTAAAATAATTACCTTTCACCTTAGCATAGGGAAGTTACCTCCGCATAGTGAATAGTAAAAACTGTAAAATAAAGAAAGTAAATTATTATTACAAACAGTAATTAAAATTATTACAAAAGTAAAAAAAAGTAAAAAAATAAAAATGAAAATTCTAGAGAGAGAAACTCCCTAATTACATAGAAGGAGTGAGAAAAGGTGTAATGAAAACTGAAAATTCGCGGCCTATTTATAGCAAAAAAAATTCACTGTTTGGTCACTGTTCGCGCGTCGCGACGCCAAAGCTTCAGCGTCGCGACGCTGGATTTTGTCGACGTGGCACAATGAGGAGATGACACGTAGCAAGGCGGCTGACTGTTTAGAGCGACACGTGTCATGGCGGCTAAAACTCAATTATTATGCTGACGTCATTGATGACGTGTCACTGTTCATGACGTCATTGGTGACGTCACTCTGTTGATGTGGAAGACAACGTGGCGACACGTGGGGCGGCGGCCGTCAGACGAATGAGAGGTTGACACGTGTCGCGCTGTGATTGGCTGATGATGACATGGCATGTTGACTCGGTTGACTTGCTGATGTGGCTGCTGATGTGGACGATGATGTGGCGACACGTAGGATGACACGTGGGGCGGTGGCCGTCCAAGCAATAGGATTTCGACACGTGGCAAGGCGCATTTTAGCATCTCTGTTGTGATGGTGACACGTGTCACGGCGCACGTTAGCAAAGTCAACTTTTCTCAGATTCTGATTTTTGTGGACCCGGCGCATGTTAGCAGATTCGGCGCACGCTGGGCGTCGCGGCGCGCAGTGTTCCAGCGTCGCGACGCTGAAGAGACGAAAATATCCCTGTTGACGCATTTTTGTCCGGGGTTTTGCCTCAAATTGCCTCCAGTGCTTTCCAAACTTTATTTATCTACAAAATAACACAAAACACATCAAAACATTCACAAAACTCAAGAAACTATACAAAATATTAGATTAAATGAGTGGGAAATAGTGATATAAATACCACTCATCACAACCTCGCCACGTGTCACCTTATCATCTTTTCCAGAATCTGCAACCAATGAACCAGAGCGTGCCACGTCGACAGAAGCTGGCGTAGCGACGCCAAATGGCTCAACGTCGAGATTTCAGTTTTAGATGCACCACTCTCTCTCATCTCTTGATGTAAAGAGAGAGTTTCTCTCTCTAGTTTCTTTTAGTTTTTAGTTTTGTAAATAATTTTAATTACGTTTTGTTAATATAGTAATTTACTTTTTTTACTTTTTACAGTATTTACTATTCACCATGAGGAGGTAACTTCCCCAGCTAGGGTGAAAGGTAATTCTTTTACTGTTACTATTTAGATTAATCTCTCTTAAAAATAATATATTCACTATTTAAAATATTGACTTAAAAAGGATACCGCCAGATTGGTCGGTTGGTAATATTATCACAAGTTTATATATTATTTTATGGGAGATATCTAAAATAGTAAATAGTAAAAGTAATTCCTTTTACCTTAGCATTTTATTTTATTTTACTTTTCAGCATTTTTACTTTATGTCTTTTACTTTTAAGTCTTTACTAGCCCTAGTTATGTGTTAGTTATCTAGGGTTGTGATGAATTCTAATATCACCGGTTTATAAGGGGTTATTTTATAGTTTGGGTAATTTAAAGGTTTACTTATTAAGTCTTAAGCTTAATGCTTCTTGTTGTCTGATCACCAATAAGATTGATGTGGTAAATCTAAAATGAACTAGACATGGGGATTTTAGGTTTCAGCCTTAGACTTAATAGCCCACGATATTCCTTGAGGATAGATAACCCTTTACTAGATTTCCTTACAGGATAGACATAGACCTGTCGGGCGGGGGTAGCCATAATTGGAACTTAAACTTAATGAATCCAGATAATTTGGTTGACATAGACATATGGTTCAATTGGGTTAAACTGGGTATTTGTGTCTGACCATCGACATAGGCTTTTGCATAATTTAGTGTTCCAGGTTAGTAAACTGATTTATTACACAAACATAAAATAACCACTTCATCTTTTAAATGATATTAGAATGATTCACAACCCTAGATCTTTGTGTCTTTTGTTATTTTCTTTAGTATTTTCTTTTGTCTTTTTATTTATTTATTTATTTAGCAATTCTACAATCAATCAAATCAATCAAGTAATCATTCTCTTCTCTCTCAATTAGATATCTGTAAATAAATAGATTCAATAATTAATAACAGTAGGAATTAAGTCCTCGTGGGATCGATATTTTTATACTACTTGAACGATACGTGCGCTTGCGTTATACGTGTGTGTTTACGCCGGTCACATTGGCAGGCCCAACCCTCACTTGGTTCATCAATCTACTATATAGATCTATTGGGTCATACCAACAGCTGGCAGACAAGTTTTTGGTTCACATTGCAAGCTATTGTAAGCTCGAGAAAACTACAGACGACCTCAATGCAATCCAGCAATGAAAAGGAGAATCCTTACGAAGCTACGTGGCATATTTCAACAAAGAAAGAATATCCATTTCAGATGTCCATCAGCCTACCACGGTTGAAGCCTTTAGGAATGGTATACTCGCAGATAATGGGCTTTATAAGAAGCTGACCAAGTTTCAATGCTACACTATGGATCAAGCCATGGCTCGAGCCCAAATCGAGATCATATGAGAGAAGGATAAATGAAACAAGAAGAGATAAAGTTCCACCAGCCATCACAATGAGATAACCTCAAATTCTCCCAAGTGACCTAATGAATGATGTGCTAGCAACACATCTCAATAAGGTATCACTTGATGTTATTAGACCAAAGAAAATGGGGCCAGAGGCTAACATTGTCACCTTGGGGACATCATAGCTTCCCAAACAAATATTCATTGGAACTTTAGAAAAAATTATCCTTCACAAAACCCCAGCTTAGAGAGAAACCCATTTGCTCCAATCGACCTATATTGACCAACACATGGCCCAATCGACATACTTCTCTCACTCGACAAGAGAATACCCTAATAATCCTCCAGTATACCCAATCGACCAAGAAGTATTCCCTAGAAATGTCATATGCTCCAGACTACATGGAAAGATTATCATATTCTCCATACGACAAGGTGGATGGTAATCAACTCCATAGAAGAATTGCCATCTCCTTCATACTACTTGGAAAGATTGTTATCACATCCATACAACATGAATGAATTGCCATCTCTTCCATATTATATGGAAAGATTGTCATACTCTCCATACGACAAGGTGGATGGCAATCAAATCCAGACTATATGGATGGATTGTCATCTCTTTCAGACGACATGAAAATATAGTCATATTCTTCATATGACAAGATGGATTGCCAACAACTCCAAACTACATGAAATGATTGTTATCTCCTCTATACGACATAGAAGGATTGTCATATTCTCAACACTACATGGATGGATTGCCATCAACTCAAGACTTCATTTGACCGTAGCCGCCATGGACCTTCATCAGTTTCAATTGACTGTAGTCTCATTGATCTTTATCAAGTCTTATAGAGTGAAGAGTTTAGACCTCCATGGACTTTAATAAGGTCTAGTAGAATGAAGATCCTCATGGACCTTCATAAGTTCCAGTCGACATAAGACTCATAGACCTTCATAAGATCCAGTCGATCGTTGTCCCATGGACCGTTATGAGGTCTTGTAGAATGGGGAGTGAAGACTCTCATGGATCTTTATCAAGTCCAGTCGACCACTATCAGGTCTTGTAGAATGAGGAGTGGAGACCCTCTTGGACCTTCATCAGGTCCAGTCGACCGTAGTCTCATGGGTCTTCATCAGGTCCAGTCGACCTCTATCAAGTCTTGTAGAATAAGGAGTGGAGACCCTCTTGGACCTTCATCGGGTCCAGTCGACCGTTATCTTATGGGTCTTTATCATGTCCAGTCAACCATAGTCTCTTAAGACTTTTATCAAGTCTTGTAGAGTGGATACTCTTATGGACCTTCATCTTGTTCATTCGACCATAATCTCCCAGACCTTCATAAAGTCTTGTAGAGTAGAGACTCTCTTGGACCTCCATTAGGTCCAGTCGACCATAGTCTCCCAGACCTTTATAAGGTCATGTAGAGTGGAGACTCTCATGGACCTTCATCAGGTTCATTCGACCGTAATCTCATATGACTTCATAAGGTCTTGTAGAGTGAAGACTCTCATGGACCTTCATCAGGTTCATTCGACCGCAGTCTCACAGACCTTCATCAGGTCTAGTAGAATGAAGAATTTCATGGACCTTCATTGGGTTCATTCGACCATAGTCTCATGGGTCTTCATCATGTGCAGTCAACTATAGTCTCTAAAGACTTTTATCAGGTATTGAAGAGTGAAGGATGAAGATCATCATGAACCTTTATTAGGTCCAGTCGACCGTAGCCTCCTGGACCTTCATCAGCTCCAGTCGACCGTACTCTCATGGACCTTCAGCAGGTTCATTCGATAGTAGTCTCATATGCCTTCATAGGGTCTTGTAGAGTGGAGACACTCATGGACCTTCATCAGGTTAATTCAACCGTAGTCTTAAGGACCTTCATCAGGTCTAGTAGAATGAAGAATTTCACGGACCTTCATTGGGTTCATTCGAGCGTAGTCTCATTGGTCTTCATCAGGTCCAGTTGACCTCTATCAAGTTTTGTAAAATGAGGAGTGGAAACCCTCTTGGACCTTCATCGGGTCCAGTTGACCGTAGTCTCATGGGTCTTCTTCATGTCCAGTCAACAATAGTCTCTTAAGACCTTTATCAGGTCTTGTAGATTGGAGACTACAAGACCTTCATAAGATCTTGTAGAGTGGAGACTCTCATGGACCTTCATCAGGTTCATTCGACAGTAGTCTCATATGCCTTCATAAGGTCTTGTAGAGTGGAGACACTCATGGACCTTCATCGGGTTCATTCGACCGTAGTCTTACGGATCTTCATCAGGTCTAGTAGAATGAAGAATTTCACGGACCTTCATTGGGTTCATTCGACCGTAGTCTCATGGGTCTTCATCAGGTCCAGTTGACCTCTATCAAGTCTTATAGAATGAAGATTGGAGACCCTCTTGGACCTTCATCGGGTCCAGTTGACCGTAGTCTCATATGTCTTCTTCATGTCTAGTCAACCATAGTCTCTTAAGAACTTTATCAGGTCTTGTAGATTGGAAACTCTTATGGACCTTCATCAGATTTATCCGACCATAGTATCCTAGACCTTCATAAAGTTTTGTAGAGTAGAGACTCTTTTGGACCTTCATCAGGTCCAGTCGACCATAGTCTCCCAAACCTTCATAAGGTCTTGTAGAGTGGAGACTCTCATGGACCTTCATCAGGTTCATTCGACAGTATTCTCATATGCCTTCATAAGGTCTTGTAGAGTGGGGACTCTCATGGACCTTCATCAGGTTTATTCGACCGTAGTCTCACGGACCTTCATCAGGTCTAGTAGAATGGATAATTTCATGGACCTTCATTGGGTTCATTCGACCGTAGTCTCATGGGTCTTCATCATGTCCAGTGAACCATAGTCTCTTAAGACTTTTATCAGGTCTTGAAGAGTGAAGGATGAAGATCATCATGGACCTTCATCAGGTCCAGTCGACCGTAACCTCCTGGACCTTCATTAGCTTCATTCGACTGTACTCTCATTGATCTTCATCATATCCAGTCGATCGTAGTCACATATATCTACATCTAGTATAGTGGAATGAAGACTTTCTTGGACCTTCATTAGGTCCAATCGGCTGTAGACTCCTGCGTACCTCCATCAGGTCAGGTGGAGTGTAGACTCTCATGTACATTCGTCAGGTATAGTGGAATGAAGACTTTCTTGGACCTTCATCAGTTCTAATCAACTGTAGACTCCCGCGTACCTCCATCAGGTCAGGTTGAGTGTAAAATCTAATGTACTTTCATCAGGTATAGTGGAATGAATACTTTCTTGGACCTTCATCAGGTCTAATCGACTGTAGACTCTCGTGTACCTCCATCAGGTCAGGTGGAGTGTAGACTCTCATGTACCTTCATTAGGTATAGTGAAATGAAGACTTTTAGGTATAGTGAAATTAAGACTTTTTTGGACCTTGATCAGGTCCAGTTGACTGTAGGCTCCCGCGTACGTCCATCAGGTCATATGGAATATAGACTCACATGTATCTTCATCAGGTATAGTGGAGTGAAGACTCCATTGAACCTTCATCAGGTCCAGTCGACCGTAGACTCCATTGGACCTTCATCAAGTCCAGTCAATCGTTGTCTCATGGAACTTTATGAGGTCTTGTAGAGTGAGGAGTGAAGACCCTTATGGACCTTTATCAGATCTATTAAACTGTAGTCTCATGGATCTTTATCATGTCTTGTAGAGTGAAGGATGAAGATCATCATGGATCCTTATGAACCTTCATTAAGTCCAGTCGACTGTAGCCTCCTTGACCTTCATCAGCTCCAATCGATCATAGTCTTATAGACGTTCATCAGATCCATTGAACCTTCATCAGGTCTAGAGAATTGTAGTCTCCCATGGACTTTCATCAAGTCTGGTGGAGTGAAGACTCCATTGAACCTTTATTAGATCCAGTTGACCATAGCCTCATGGATATTCATTAGGTCCAGTCGACCTAAGACTCATAGACCTTCACCAGGTCTAGTCGACCGTAGAGTCCATCCGACTTTCATCAAGTCTAATAGAATGAGGATAATTATATACCTTCATCAGGTCTAGGCTTTATGAGATCCGATAGACTGAAGACAATTTGAAAAGAAAGAGTTATGATAACTTGAGGGAATAACATTCCTTAAAAATCAGCAATGGTATATGACATATATGAAGACTTAGACATTCATCTGGTCCAGACGACATGAAGACTCCCCCTGGTGCCTTTTCAGGACCAGTCAGGTGGAGTATGTCATTGCCTTCATCTGGTCCAGTTGACGGGAATATTCCCAATTGGCTCATGTTGAGCCCAGTTGAAGACCCAAACCTTCATCTGATCCAGACGACATGAAGACTCCCACTGGTGCCTTTTCAGGACCAGTCGGGTAGAGTATGTCATAGCTTTCATCTAGTCCAGTCGACGGGAAGATTTCCCAATTAGCTCATGTTGAGCCCAGTTCAAGACCTGGACCTTCATCTGGTCCAGACGACATGAAGACTCCCTCTGATTCCTCTTCAGGACCAGTCGGCGGAAGTATATCCTGGCCTTCATCTGGTCCAGTCGACGGGAACATTCCCCAACTGGCTCATGTTGAGTCAAGTCAAAACCTATACCTCCATCCGGTCTAGATGACGTGAAGACTCTACTTGGTCCCTATTCGGGACCGGTCGAGTGGATGATCTTCTGGCCTTCATCTGGTCCAGTCAACGGGAGCATTCCCTAATTGGCTTATGTAGAGTCAAGTTCAAGACATGGCCTCCATCTAGTCCGGACAACATTGAAGATTCCACTGATCTTTTGATTATCCTAACCTTCAAATAGGTCTAGTCGACTGGGAACACTCATAATTGCTTATGTAGACTCAAGTTCATGATCTCGGCCTTCATCTGGTTTAGTCGACTGGGAAGACTCCCCATGGCTCATGTAGAGTCAAGTTCAAAACCTGACCTTCATCTAGTCCAGACAACATTGAAGACTCTCTTGGTCATTTAACCGTAGTATGGGGATTATCCTGACCTTTATCTGGTTCAGTCGACTGGGCACATCCACAATGGCTCATGTAGAGTCAATTTCATAACCTAACATTCGTTTGGTTCAATTGATAGGCAACATCAATGCTTAGGTACACCTACATCTTGTGATCTTGCCCCGGGCGACACACGCGTCAAGTACTCTCTAAGCCAAAGACTCATTTACTTAGAGAGTAGAGGACAAACTGTAAAGATAAATTTGGGCCAAGGGCATTCCCGACATTTTACTTCAGGCCTTTTGTCAGATACAACCCAAATCCATCCACCAAACAGTATCCAAACAAGACTTGGGCCAATGACCCAATTACCTTATTAGGCCCTTACACAAAGAGAGGCCAACCTCTTGATTTGCCAGCCACCTAAATCGAAAGAAAATGTATTCTGTGTGATTTATGTGACTAAACTGTTACAGCACCCAAAACGTCTATCATTTAATACATTAATGAGACATACCTTTGATAGCCTATAAAAGGAGCCATAATTCAGAACAAATGGGGTAGGGAAGCATTACAACCCTAAGCTTAGCCATTCTCACCAGAACCCTCTGAACGTCCGACCCACCACCCTCACGGCAGTCCACGGGGATCAAGGTCTCTGACCTTGCTTCTCCTCCTACAGTATTTATAACTCATTCCTGTTATTGACTTGAGCGTCGGAGTGCCTACGACACCCACCACACCGGTGGGCAGTACTCCCACTCACTCTACCTTTGTCTTGCAGGATCGCTAGTGCCCCCAACCTATGAGTTCTTGATTGTGGACCTCGGGTGAAAACCAGCGTCTATAATATGTTGGGTTTTGAAAATGATTGCTTCGTATTTTGATTTCTGACGAAGTATGATATGACTATATAGAGTGATTTCTATTTCTAATATTGAATGTGTTTGGCTGTATAATATTCATATTGTGTTTTCTGTATCTAACAATAAATATATTTGTCTGTAAGGTTTTTGCTTTATGTTTTCTGTATTCTGCTAAAGAATGAGTTCGAATTATTGTATTTGCATTCTGATTTTTTTTTTTCTAATAGTGGAAGTTGAGTGTATGGACCTTGTAATATAGTTTTTGTTTTTGTTAATGTATGCGTTTATTTGTAAAGACTATGTATTGTGTTCCGTTTCAGATAATGAGTATCATCTGACTATATAGAGATTTCTTATGTATATACGGTTCTTGTTATAAGGATGAGACTCACTTTGTAGTACTCGTGCGGGACATGTGTGTGTGATCTATTTGCTTGAAGATTATGGTATGTTTGCTAGGAAGAAAATTTGAAGGTATGTATAAGATATGTTTATGAGTGTGTATATGTGTATGTATGTATATGTAACTCGGGATTTGAGCGTTCGAATAAGTTGAGTATAAGGTTTATGACCTGCATCAAGTACGTTTCTGAATATGTATACAAAACTTGGATCTCAATCGTTCGAAAGGTTATCTGTATAAAGGATCTAATGCTGGACTTGTTTTTTTTAAAGAAAATATTTAAAACATTTTGATTTGATAATATTTCAAATATTTTGAGATATTAAAGTTTTGTTTTAAGTTTTGGTTTTGTATCAATGAAGATTTATGAACTCAGTTTCTAGAATCAGACAATGCACTTATTTGAAAGACATTATGGTTAAGATGGGTAAAGAACAGTTTGAAGTTTAATGGTTTTCTAACAAAACAATTGTACATGTGTGTGTGTATATGAGTTTAGTCATACTAAACCTGAATTTATTTATGTTTTCCTGATATATACGGTTATGTACTGGGTTTTATAACTCACATCATATCAGTTTGCTACTTTTATAGGTTGGTAACCAGATCGGCCAGCCACAAAGTTTGGATACTTAAAC
The DNA here is from genome assembly GCA_019454045.1 of Zanthoxylum bungeanum. Taxonomy (NCBI): domain Eukaryota; kingdom Viridiplantae; phylum Streptophyta; class Magnoliopsida; order Sapindales; family Rutaceae; genus Zanthoxylum; species Zanthoxylum bungeanum. The sequence goes on along the minus strand of SKCR01018180.1, from coordinate 4,049 downwards.
TCGAGACGAGAGATCATCCGAGTTTCAGTCACCCGTTCTAGTGTCCTGGGCAAGGTGTTTATGTATAAAAGTTTGTATTTCTAGTTTATGTATTGCGTCGTGCATTGCAAATGGTTGTATATGTAAGAGAAGTTTATGAGTTGTATGTGTAGTTGTGAGCATGAGCTGTTAGCTATTATGATTTGATGTGTTTTGGTGGGACCAAAGGTCATTTTAAATGCTATGTTTTACACATATTGTCAAAATGTTAGAGTTTGTAATGTCTGTTTCCTGTTGGAATGAGGCTCATCAAGATGAGTTATCCATGTCTTCTGCCAGTAATGTTCTGCCTCTAGCGGGATGTTACATTTATATTTTAAACAATCATGTATTTTTAAAACATTGTATTAAATAATATAGTTTTCATGTATGACTAAAGTCAATTATTAATCAGATTAATAATTTTTACAAAACAAATTAATTGTGCATTTGAGTTTATAATTGGACTATCCAATTGTAGTATGGTTTCCTCTAGTGTATCGAGGTAGAATGGAGACTAAATAGACCCGGAGCTCCGGGCTCTAATAATCCTGAAATATTGATTAAAACTTTTCAATCAAATATTTCAAATTATTAACTTTACACTATTCAACTAAAAACTTAAAGTTGCACTCTTGTCACTATAGATATTTAATTTAAACCAAGCTACGTCGGCATCCATCGACATAATCATTTCATATAGATTGACTCTCTACGAGTATCTTATAATTAGATTTGAGACATTATGTTTGTTATACCCATTAGGATAAATGCAACAGAAGATCATCAGCGAAGGAAATCGACTTTTAAAACTTTTTCAGTACAGATAAATTAATCGGTATCATATACCTCTAATTTATTCATATTTCACCTTAATCACTCATTAATATCAAATATTGGGAGTGATTACGTATAAATACTTGGGATAAAATTTTCAAAAATATTTTCGGCGGTTACACATTAATCGATTTACAAGTTCACAAAACTAGGCAATCGAGATAACTGAACAATCAGATCAGCACAAAACAAGACCATCTTACTGCTACAGTGATTCAGTTGTTGTAGTAGTGATTGATCAATATAATTTCAATAAATTACCATTTTGCCCAACACATAGTTTTTGCCGAAAATTCCCAAAACACTTCCGGAATGATTTCGGAAATTATGAGAATTTTATCACACATCGTTCGCACTGCTACAATAGTCCGAGTACTGTAGTAGTGGCCAAATAATCATAATTTCAGTAAACTATGATTTTGCCTCTAAAACGATACTTAAGGAAAATTCCCAAAATACTTCCGAAACAATTCTAGAATTTCGAGTATTTTTTCCAACGTATTATTACATATTTAATTTCATCCACAACATCTCAAATTCACAAATTAAGCCATAATTATATTAATTATATAATTAATCAAATTAATCACCTAATTAATTCAGAATCATGCAAATCCAAATTCTTAATTATCAATTGAGAGTCAACTACCATAAAACAACTCAAAAATAATTTTAGGTCACCAAGAAGTGGCTTAAGTAACTCTAAAATAATAATTTTGTGTCCTACACCAAAATTTGACCTAATTACACTAATTAGTCAAATTAATTTTACATAAGCGTCATAGGTTTCCTATTAGGGACTCTAAACATCAATTAATATCAAAAAATGAAAGAACCTCAATTATATCAAATATAGTTAATTGGAAATATAAATATATAATTTCAACCAAATATAATTAGAAATTACCTTAATTTCACCAATATAAGCTTTGGTTAATTCCAATTATTTTTCCACCTTCTCTAATTTTGGTGAATTGATCAAACCCTAATAAAGCCTAAATTTTGCTGTCTTTCATGAAAAAATCATTGAAATTTTTTTCCAAACCATCAAATGAACTGAATGGCCAAGAATTAACTTTATAAAAAGGTCGGTTTTTGGTCATTTTGACAACTTTTAATACATGGCCAATAATGATACCAAATATATCACAAATATATAGTTAACATTTAGCTAAATATAAAGTTTATCTTATATGCTTTTCAATAATATTTCAAAAATATTATGTAATAAATAATTATTAAATTAATTAACTTTTAGTTAATTAAATAATTATTTATTGATATCTGTCAATATTCAATTGGACCTATGCATAATATACATATATACATTAGACGACCAAAGATAACCATGGTGAACCATACAAGTTAAGGTCTAGGCATACCACATAGTCCCGCTGTCATAAACTATATGAATTGTGTCGAAGATATAAACGAAACGTCAAATCTCCATAGTATACGATTCATATTTGTGTAGTGACATATTCGTAATCTCTATCAATATTCGGAACTCGTTTCCAAAATGTGCCCTGATCATAGATTTAAAGATCATGAAGTAAATGCTTAATTCCCGCACATGAGACTGACGGATTCTCTCTGGATACGACACAAGAGATCATGAGCATTAATCCCCACTCAACGAATAAATAGAGGTTTGGGGTGGTATTTTGGTGATGTTAAGGTACTGTTATGTTTGTTATTTTTGGGTGCTGTTTTGCTGCTGTTTTTGGGTGATTTTAAGAAGCAGTAGCTTTTTTTCTGTTTTACTATGAGTTTGTCAACTCATAAAGTTATACTCTTAGAATATTTACAGCTTATGTATACTATACTGCCATTTGGATACCTTCTTTGTGTGTTTTCTTCAAGTATTTGAATTCTTAACAGTTTCCTTTTATAATGATAATAATTTCATAATATTGTAACTATACTGTCAATTAGGATACCTTATTTAAAACCGGAATCGGATTGGCATCGATTAGGGACCAAAAAATAGGATACCCTATTTAATTAGGAATGTTTCGATTCTAAAATATAGAGAACTAATTTTTTTGGGTAGGTTCTGGTTCCACTCGAAATCGGAACCGAACTCAGTTTTGCATGCCGCTAATGATCTGCCATGCCATTATATCTTTAGTTTTTCATAAATAAGTTTTTTTTAAATAATTCTTAACTTTTTATCTTTAAATAAATATAGTAACAAAAACTCACAATTACTTTTTTTTATTACATAATTAAAAGAACCTTATAATTGATACTTCACATCAGAAGTTATAAAGCCACATAAAATTAATTATAATTTGTGATAATAATTAATCATCTTGATAGCGTGTATACTATGTGTTGACGACTGTTTTTCGTCCAGAAATAATTCAAAAAAATCACTTCTCGAACAAACTTCATCAACTGTGAATTTGTTTGGTTTGTTGTGAACCAAATACAAATTTAGCAGGCAGAAGAATACACACAGATGAACAAAGGATTTAACGTGATTCGGCGGAATGGATCCAACCTACGTCCACATACATAAGGGAAAATGAAAATTTTTTACTGGCTCAAGTCTGACCGACATCTTTTCTTTCTCTAACTCGGGATTCGTTTTGCTCTCTATTACAAATTACAGGTGCTTATGAATGAAATTGCTCAACCCTATATAAAAACTCTCGACTCCTTATATACTAAGCCAAAATACACTGTTTCACTAACTTTGTGACGTTACCCATGTTGTCAAGCTATTGTTGGTTAGGCTCTCTTCCACAATTACCCTACGGATTATATCTCGGCCGCCTGACATAGCTACGACCTGCCACTTGACACAAGTACTCTCAACCACTCAAATCTCATTAAATCATGCCACTTTTGGTAACTGCTACACGTTATGCCACATGAATAGCCTGTATTCTAACTACTCCCACGCGATAGCGTGTGTCAGTCAATAATCTTGCAGCCCTGCTCCGTCCCAGCAGCCGCTGGCCTACTTCTAGCCCATCAGACCTTGGTGGACCCGAACTTCTGTTTAGGGCTTACGTCTTCCGGACTTCAACATAATGTCATCACCCCGACCTACCTCATCGGGCTAGTAAGTTGAGAGGATCGACTGCAACGATCGATTTTTCCCTTCAAGTCGGATCGGTGCTGAGACATTTACTTTCCTCACTTTACTAGGTCGGGTCGGCCTTCACAAGTGATCAAGTGTGGTC
>SKCR01018179.1:0-20412 GCA_019454045.1 Zanthoxylum bungeanum | reverse complement strand
ATGGGAATTTCATTGTCAGTGCCCTCTCCCACTAACCTCCTTATATACACAAGAATTATTTCGTTTTGAGTCAAATCATAAATCATTATGATTATTTCAAAACGACAGTTCCAAGAACCTTATGCTTGCTTCAATCCAACATGGATTGAATAACCCGCAAACCTCGTTTGTTGGTTATACAGAATCGTCAGGATGTTGTAAGCATCCTCCAAAAGGTTTCCTTTTCAGGAAAGCGATTTTGATCTATAACTGACACATTTCATAAATGAAATACGCAGTTATCAACAAGCATTTTCAAAATGGATTGACCATGGCAATAGGTAAAAGGTTGAACCGTTATTAACACAATGTTGACAACGATACCTTTCCGTCTAAAGCCAGCTTGTACGTTGGTATGTTGCCTTCCATGTATGTCTTCCTTGAAGACGTTTACGTACCAATAGGCACAATGCCTTGTGGTACAATAACTAGTATCCAAAATAGTTGTTATACATGGAATCCATTTCGGACTCATGGCACTTTGCCATAATAGGGAGTCGATACCTCGTATCACTTCCTCAAAACGTAGTCGGTTGGATATACCTCATAAGATTGACATCTTTATGAGGTCAGATCAGAAACCCATACCCTAGGTTGTTTTCTGACTCTATCCGATCTACGAAGTTCTTGTGTATTTGAAGATTAATGGTATAGATTCATCATAGATGAACTATTTGTGTTCCATTAAGGACTTCGTGCCTTGAACAGTAATTACTCCGATTTTCATCGAGTATCACTATCCTCCCACTGACCACTGCATATCGGTATTCCTCTCAGGAGAACCGCATGGTGAGCAACAATCATATTGTTCTCATGTGAGATTTATAAGTACTATACTCAAGGTTTCCCTTAGGATAACCTATATAGGCACTGTTTCAATTTTTGGTCTTTCAGTTTGGTATCATCCAAACGTTATGCCTGGCATACCCAAATTATCAGGAATGAGAAACCTGGTTTCTTCCCTGTTCATATCCTTTATAACATCTGTCAAACAGATTTATATGGAACCTTATTCTAAATAAGTTTTGCACTGTTAATACATATCATATTGAATGAAACAGTAGCTCAGAGCGACTCGTGATAAACTTTATCATGTCCAACAAAATTCGGTTTTAGTTCGGACACACCGTCTAACTGACGTGTCTCGGGAGGAGTCCTCATTTGAAAGAATACCGTACTCTTTCATGTACATATGAAACTTACTGCTTAAGTATTTTCCAATACGGTCTTACCGTGGCGGAATAATACTATAGCCGATCTGTTTTTCTATTTCGTGTCAAAACTCTAAAGTTTCCGATTTGTGTTCTTCAAAAGAAACACATAACTATAACGTGATGCCACATCCGTTAAGGTCACGAAATATTCATGTTCACATCTAGCTTAGCTAGATATGGGCCCACTTACTTCACCATGAATAGGGCTAACAGATCGGTGGCCCTTATACTATTACCAAGTAAATAGTATTTTGGTACTTTACCTAATAAACTAGATTCGCAGACCTTATTTGAATAGTCAAATCAGTCCTAGTACCCACTCTTCAAAAGTGTGGATATACGAGTCTCGTTTAATTGTGTCCTAGACAACAATGCCACAAATAGTCTCTATTGATCAAATCAATTTGAGCTATTTATTTGTCATTTTATATGTTTGAGATTTTATTATATTCAAAATATAAATTCTGTTATTTACATCGAATGTATTTATCTCATTATCATCTTTATATAATGAAACACTTAGTGTTCTAGAATATAAAGGTTTTATCCGCAACGGATTAAAACACTGATATAGAGATAATGTCTCTAGTCAAACTAGTTACATTATAACAGTTCCTAATTTAAGTACATACCCAAAGGGTAGTTCCTAAACTTAGGTATCTACGGTCGAAACAGCGACTTTCGTCCCGTTTCCGATTCGCAGAGAAATCTCGGCTTGAAGTCAGTATCCAGCTCATAGCGGATTCTGAACATCAATACATATATTTTATGTACCACACTAAGTATTTAAAATCCAATTTCAATACTAGTAGTGAACATAACTTTGACAAATATTTTAAAGTCAGAGCCTCGCCCTTTCTTTAATTCCTTCGTGTCTTCCATATCCAAATGGTAGTCACTTTGGGATATGTCAATTATCTTTTCAATATTTCACAAACCTTTGGCCAAGCCTCGGGTTTTGGAATATCGAAACGATGTGCACCTCGTGCTACATACCCAATTGCAAATTTTATCTCCTCTAGAATAGTCAATTAATTCTCCAAGAATTATAAATTGCAATTTTAATACTTCTTAAATCTAAAATTAGATTTATGACAAGTATTAAATTAAGCATTAAAGTCATCCAAAGATTTTATGCTCTACTTATTTTGCTTAATTTTGGGCGTAAGGTACAATAAGTTATTTTATCAAATAAAGTAACCTATATTTATTCCCAATTTGAAAATTAAATCATTTAAAATATTTTAATCCCATATTATATTTTAAATATCCAAATTTTCAATTTTTTATCTTGATTACAATAATCCAACTATTTAATCAACGATTAGTGGTACTATATATATTATAATGATTATAATAGTCCAACTATATAATCAAATAAAATCCAAATTAATTAACCTCAATTACATTGATTACTATAATCCAATTATAAAATCAACTGTAAACTGAAATTAATTAATTCAAATATATTGATTAATATAATCCAATTATATATAATCAAGTATAATACAATCCAACTATTTATTATAATGATTACAATAATCCAATTATTTAATCAACTATAATTTTAATATTGATTACTATAATCCAATTATAAAATCAACTATATATTGAATGAGTTTGTATATAGTCCAACTATATATATTTTTAAAACAACATAAAATATTAGTCCAACTAATACTTTTGATTAATATGACGAGTAAAATATAGATGAGCGCGTTTAGCGAGTATTCGAACGAATGTTGCAAATTCAATACTTGCCTCCCACTATTTTTCGTCGAGCCTCTACCCTCTGTCGAGTACTCGGGAAACCGTGTTTCCTAGTGGGCTAGGATCCCGTTAAATATCACACAATCTTGACTTTGGCCAACAAATTGTATGATAATTAACTAGGTAGATCTCGAAGATCAATTGGATCTCATCCAACTCCTAGATCCAGTAGGTGGACATCCAACTCCCAAACATATATCTTATATATGCCTATACATCGAATGTATACCCTAACCTTTTTCCTCTGAATCAACTAGGCCTTGGCTTTGCACAACAAACCTAGTGATCCCAGTCAAGCGCGGACCCATTGACATGGAAGCTTCGTAATCAATGTCAATGGACAAGAAGTGGTCTTGACTTTGGCCAACAAACCAAAACTTGGACACGACACCGATATAGAACAAAGCCTCGTGATTAAAACACATCTTCGACGGACAAGGGCTTGACTTTGGCCAACAACCCCTGCCAATCTCGGATCTTGAGTAAGAATCACTCAATGGAAGGAAATAAACGCTTGATATTTAACGAGGGTTTTTCGCGTGCAAATTGGCTACCAATTTAATTATCTTTGTTAAGGTCTCATCATCATACACCCTTAAACATGCATTCTAAACACATAATAAAGCGAGTATGAAATAAATAATAATGATATGCGGATGGATACTATACACATTGATCCAAGATCAAATCTCTCCTTTCTCACTCAAGCTAGCACTTGTATTACTTCTACCCATTACACTACACTTCTAAAGAAACCTCATATACATAGAGGGGAATAGGTGAGAAGAGAATACAAAGAGAATGAAGGTGATAAGGCTGGACACGCAGGTCAATTTAATAAATCGAATTTATTACAACAATTTCTAAAATTGCCCACCCATCTAATATCCATCCGATATACATTATTCATTCAACACAACCACGTATTCACACACATAAGCATGCTATCAATCAATCTAATCAAATTAATTAATCTGATAATTAAGTGATCATCCAATGTTCAAACAACGATTTGATTTTGTTCGAGTCAAACTCGTTTTTGCGAATAAGTACTTAAAGTACGAATTCATGAATTAAATTAAACTACATCATTAAATCAAATTAAACATGTACTTAATACTAATTCAATATTCAATTCCAAATTAAATATTACACTTTTATTTAATAAACCTTTTATGATTTAAATTCCAAATTTAATCGTAACGCGTCTCAAAGACCGACTAACGTCCAACGTCAATTCAATTAAAGTCCAATGGCTTTTAATTGATTTCTTAAGGCGGGACTTTTGGTCAACTCGGGTCAACCGATAACCAAAGTCCATTCCGGGTTTACCCCATAAGCCCATAAATCAATCTTGGCCCATTAGACCCAATTGAACTTTAAAGGTTCATTAGTTGTATTTGGGCTTTATGGTTAAGGTTTGGGGCCCAATTGGATCCAATCCATTTGGCCTAAACCCAACTTGATAAAATCAAGCCCAATAGGCCCAATTACAACATTAGAAGCCCAAATCCAATTTAAGCCTAAATAATTAAATTTCATTAATCCAAATCCGCAATTTAATTACCTAAAGTGCATTACATGATTAATCAACTAAATCAACATTTCCAAAACACTGAATTAGTCCAATTAATCATACTCAATTCATTATTATATGTCCAACACACAAAATGAAAAATCAAACCCATTTACATGCTTCAAAGCTCTCGGCCAATGAGGGATTTTGTGTCCGATTTGGTTTCAATCCAATCGAACCTACAATCGACATTAAATCAACATCCTAAATGATTTCATACACATCCAATGTCACAAAATAAAAATACCAAGACATTAGGGCAATAAGTCCATTCAGCCAAGGTGAAAATTTTGGGGTTTTGTCCAATTCGAAATCCAATCCAATTCGATTCAAATTAACATCAACCTAATAGATTCCAACTCATCAATGAATCAAAAATCAAAAATTCCAAGAATCCAAAATACATATACATTCGACCAACTCATGAAATTTGGGGAAAATAATTCCAAATCAATTTTCAACAAATTGGTCCAACCAAAATGAAATTAAACATGTTATAAGCAAACTTAAACAATCAATTTATTCAAATCATGCTCAACAAACATTTACCCAAATTTTAAGCCCTACATTTTTCATGCTTGAACCTAAGGCTCTTGATGCCATTGTTGGAATTAATCTAGGTCCCAAGATCAAACAAGCAATGAAAACATTGTGTGAACACATCAACGGAGGTAGCGGAATACTCACATCGATCGGTTGAGTCGATTTGAAGACGAATGAAGCCCAAAAACCTCACTGCCAAGGGCGCCAACTGCAGCAGTCCACTGCCTTCAATTTTCAGATTTGAGCTGAGAAAACGGAGCTCCAACCCTAGTTCGACGGATCCCGGCTCATGGGTGAACCTCCCTACCACCTTCGCAAGACTCGTAAGTGTGCTAGCACTTGATTTCTCACCATGAAAAACCACTCTTGCTTCCCTTTAGTGTCACGCCATTTCTGGTTCAAACCAGTGAACTTCTAAGCTTTTGGGCGTGAGAAGAAGAGAGCAAAATGAGAGAGAAAGAAATTGTTAAGTTATTACAAAAGTTCTAAATCATTTTGTTTATATATTTTCCAAAAAAATTAAATGATTTACCAATTAATTTAACTTTCAAAAAGTCAAAGAAATTGAATGTAATAAGCTTGAGTGTTCCACACTCCAATATCAATGTCCATCAAGTCATATCAACTTTAATAAAGTGACATGTCTTTCAATCAATCAATCACATCAATTAATCACATCACTCAAAGTGACATTTGTTTTGACGCTTGATGTGACGAATGATTTGACGCTTGATGCGACTTGCGATGCCGCACTCGAATTCGAAATACGAATGCGCTCGCAGTCACACTCGGGCTCGGGTTCGTTAATTCCAAATTAATGATTTTCAATCGCGTCGTAATTAAATGATTACGCCTAGCGAATTCACTATTCACGTCGCTAACGAATTAATTCTAATTAATTCGTTCGCCCGAATTAAAATCTAATTTTAATTCCGCGTCGAAATCTAATTTCGTTTAATATATCGATATATTAATTTAATCGATTAATTCCAAATTAATAGTTATCTCTCTCTAGACGATATTTTATCCTAGATAAAATATCTTCGTTATTAATCCTAGATTAATTTTCTCTCTCTTCTATATAATCCCAGATTATACAAGAGTGCGAGTTGTGCGTCATCGGTGGATTATCGGGAAGCGACCCATGAGATCCACGGATATATTGGCAGTAAATACGGTCATCGGAGTATCCGAATCACGTACGTACCAAGTACTACGTTTTACCGATTTACGAGACAAGGTCGACTCCTAGCAAAGCACCAAGTCTTCCAATTTCTCCGGACATATCCATTTAAGAATATTAAGATCTGTATCAAGCGTAGTATACGATTGTATTGTGCATATCAGCCCAGTATCGCATAGTCACGTGCTAGGCCTGGGGCTGGATAAGTGTCTACCCCGTACGAAGCACATGTCGGATGTCTGGTAACTAGTCTCTATAATCGGATATACATGACCTTGTCATAATATCCTGATGGCCGCGAGCACTTAAGAGCACTATACCGTATCCTGCGTGACATCATCTCCACTATGACTGGAGTGATACTTCCGTCTTGACATCACATCCAATACACTACGACTCTCTGATAAACCCAGAAGTGGTGTACGCAGAACCGGTTAAAGCCTGTACCACCAAGACCAAAGTCTATCGATTATCGTAAGTATTAGCGATGTAAGTCTCAGGTTAAGACTATACACACCTACCTTGATTTCGGCCTCCCATAGACACATAGTCATAATACCAATGGGATTCCGAAGGGTCTATCCAGAGCGAAGCTGTTTCCCGTACCATCGGTGAAACACGACCTCCTATCGCACTTGCATAAGTATCCAATACTTATATATATGAGAACTATGCCGTTGTGCCCTCACAACGCACACAAGTGCAATACTAACCTATTCCGCATTATCGATGTCTAGTCTCGATAATACTCCGGCTAGGGATATTTAATGATTAATCCTTCGGGGACTGATACTGTCTCATATCATTCTCAGTCCAGGAACTAATCATAGGGACCTCTCTTCATTTATATATCTATGGTGATCTAATCAAAAATGATGAGAGTACAATTTCCTTGTCACATAGTTAATTTGCTATAACAACACAATGATCTGTGCAAATATTGACGCTATGGGTCATTTTGTCCAACAGAGACAGTATCAATCCACGAAGGATAAATCCTTAAATATCCCTAGTTAGAGTATTATCGAGATTGGACATCGATAATGCGTAAAAGACTAGTATTACACTTGTGCGCGTTGTGAGGACACAACGGCATAGTTCTCATAAATTTGGGTATAAGATACACATGCAAGTGTAATAGGAGGTTGTGTTTTACCGATGGTATGGGAAACAGCTTCGCTCTTGACAGACCCCCTCGGAATTCCATTGGTAGTATGACTATGTGTCTATAGAAGTCTAAAATCAAGGTATGTGTATTTGGTCATAACCTGAGACTTGCACCGCTAATACTTGCGATAATCAATATACTTTGGTTTTGGTCGTCAAGGGCTTTAACAGGTTCTCTGTACGCCTCTGCTGGGTATATTGAGAATCGTAGTGTGTTGGGTGTGATGTCAAGACGGAAGTATCACTCTAGTCATATGGAGATGATGATCGCGCATGGATACATAACTGGTTCTCTTAGGGTTGCAACCATCGGGATAATATGACTTGGTCATGATTATCCGATAATAAAGAGACTAGTTGCTAGTGATCCGATATATGCTTCGTACGGGACAAACATTGTACCAGCCCCAGGCCTTGCATGTGATCATTCGATACTGGATCGAAATACGCAATACTACGTATACTACGCCTGATATAGATCACTATATTCATGTAAGGATATTTCTGGAGAATTGGGTAGGCATGGCGCTTTGCTAGAAGCCAACCTTGTCTTGTAAATCAGTATAAACGTAGTACTAGGTACTTACGTGTTCAGATAGTCCGACGACCGAATTTACTGCCAACATATCCGGGGATCTCATGGGTCGCTTCCCGAAGATTCAACGATGATGTATGACTCACACTTTAATTAATATGGGATTAATTAGATTAGAGAGAAAATTAATCTGGGATTAATTGCGGAGATATTTTATATGGGATAAAATATCATTTAAAGAGAGATAACGATTAATTTGGAATTAATCGATAAAATAATATATTCGATATTTATACGAAATTGGATTTCGACGCAGAATTGAAATTGGATTTTAATTCGGGCAAACGAGTTAATTTATAATTAATTCTTTAGCGACGTGACTAGTGATGTCGCTAGGCATAATCATTTAATTGCGTCGCAACGGAAAATTCATTAATTTGGAATTAGCAAAACCGAGCCCGGGATTATTTGCGAGCGCATTCGTATTTCGAATTCGAGTGCGGCACGCAAGTCACATCAAGCATCAAATCGCTAGTCACATGAAGCATCAAATCATTAGTCACTTTTAGTGATGTGATAACTTGTCACTTGATTGACTTGAGTGATGTGAATAGTTGATAAAAGTAGTTGGAATTAATTGCCTTGACTTTTTGTATTTGATAAATCAATTATTTAATTTTTTGTAATTGATTATTGTGTATTAGATACACAAATGAAATATAAAAACACACTTCCATCTCTCTCTCTCTAAGACACACGATTTAGGGAGCCAAAATTGCTCTTCTCCTCTCTCACTCTCGGCCAACATGCCATTTCTTCTTCTTTTCTTTCACTGGTTTGACCGTGAAACACAAAGGGAAGCAAGGGAAATTTGTGGCAAATTTCTTGAGTGCTAGCACACATATGAGCCATCCTAAGGTGATAGGGAACTCACTTCATGAGCTTGGAATCACCATCAACCAAAGCTTGGAGCTTGGAGGAAGATTGAAGCCGAAAATGGAGGACTGAAATTCTGCCACTACCGTGACTTGGAGGAAGGGAGAAAACGATTTTTGTTCATCACCGCATCGACTCAACCGATCATTGTGAGTATTCCGCAGCTCCGTGATGTATTCGCATGTGCGTTTTATGCTTGATTATTCGATCCTCGGGACCGTAGAACTCCAACAATGGTATCAGAACGTTGTTAAAAGTATGAAATCGATTTAGGGCTTAAAATTGGGTAAATTGTATTTGAGCATGATTTAATGAAATTGGATGATTTAGTATGCTTAAATGTAGCTTAATTAAAGATTGATTGGATAAATTTCATGAAAAATTGTTTGGAACAAATTTGCCCAAATTCTTAGCTTGGCCGAGAATGTGAAGAACCCTAAATGTCTTGGATTTTGATTTTTTGATTCATTGGATGAGTTGGAATCATGTTGGGAATGATGATTTAATGTTGATTGGATTCAATTTGATTGGATTTAAAATTGGCATTAAAAACCCCTAAAAACTGAGAGTTTTATAGCATGTTTGGGTTTGATTTTTTTTTTATCAAATGTGTTGGACACTATTGTTGTTTGTAATTAAGCAATTAATTGTGTAAATTGATGATTTAGAAATGTTAATTTGGGTGATTAATTATGGCATTGCAGTTAGGTTAATTAAATTGTGAAATTGGATTTCTGTAATTTAATTAATTGGGCCTATTTTGGAAATTGGGATTGTAATGTTGTAAATGGGTTTATTGGGCTTAGTTGTACCAAGTTAGGTTTAGGCTAAATTAGTTGGATCCAATTGGCCCAAAAACCGTTTCCATAAAGTCCAAATGCGACTAATGGACTTTAATTATTTAATTGGGCCTAATGGGCCTAAATTGATTTCTAGGCTTATAGGGTTACTCCTTGATTGGGCTTTGGCTATCGGGTTTGACCCAAGTTGACCAAAAGTCCACGCCTTAAAGAAATTAATTAAAAGCCCATTGGACTTTAAATAAATTAACGTTGGACGTTAATCGAGCTTTAAGACCCGTAATGATTAAATTTGGAATTTAAGTCGTAAAGGTTTATTAATAAAGTGTAATATTTAATTCGGAATAAATAGCGAATTAGTATTAAATACAAATTAATTGGATTTAATGTTGTAGTTTAATTTAATTCAAGAATACGTACTTTAAGTACTTATTCGCAAAACGAGTTTGACTCGTGCAAAATCAAATCGTTGTTTGAACATTGGATGCTCACTAATATCAGATTAATTAATTGGATTAGATTGATTGATAACATGCTTATGTGAATACATGTTTGCGATGCATGAATAATATATATTAGATGGATATTAGATGGGTGGGGCAATTTTGGAAATTGTTGTAATACATTTAAAATTTATTAATTGGACCTGCGTGTCCAGCCTATTACCTCCATACTCTTTGTATTTCTCTTCTCACCTATTCCCATCAATGTAAATGAGGTTTCTTTAGAAGTGTAGTGTAACGGGTAGAAGTAATACATGTGCTAGCGGGAGAGAGGAAAATAGAGAGATTTGATCTAGGTTTCAATGTGTTAAGTATCCATCCGCATATCATTATTATTTATTTATTTATTTACGCGCATTATTATGTGTTTAGAATGCATGTTTAAGGGTGTATGATGATGAGACCTTAACAAAGATAATAAATTGGTTGCCAATTTGCACTCGAAAAACCCTCGCAAAATATTAAGCGTTTTTCCTTCCATTGAGTGATTCTTACTTAAGATCTAAGATTGGCATTGGTTTATTGGCCAAAGTCAAGACCTTTGTCCGTCGAGGATGTGTTTGAATCACGAGAGCTTTGTTCCATATCGGTGTCTTGTCCAAGTTGTGGTTTGTTGGCAAAATTCAATACAACTTCTTGTCCATCGACATTGATTACGAAGCATTCCATGGTCAATGGGTTTTGCTTAACTGGGATCACTAAGTTTGTTGTGCCAAAGCCAAGGCTTAGTTGATTCAGAGGAAATAGGTTAGGCAATATATTGGATATATTGGCATATATAGGATATATGTTTCGGACTTGGATGTCCCCCTACTGGATCTAGGAATTGGATGGGATCCAATGATCTTAGAGATCTACCTAGTTAATTATCATACAATTTGTTGCCCAAAGTCAAGATTGTGTGATATTTAACGGGATCCTAGCCCACTAGGAAACACGGTTTCCCGAGTACTCGACATAGGGTTAGAGGCTCGCCGAAAAAATAGTGGGAGGCAAGAATTAAATTTTCAATATTCGTTTCAAACTTGCCATACGCGCTCAAATCAAATATCATTCGTCAAATAAATTAAATGTTAGTTGGACTAATATTTAAATCAATGTTTTAATTAACAGTTGGACTGTATTCAAACTATTCATTTATAGTTGATTATATAATTGGATTATAATAATAAATATATTTGATTTAATTAAATTATAGTTGATTAAATAATTGGACTATAATAATCATTATAATAATAATACCGAAAATCGTTGATTAAATAGTTGGACAATTAGAATCAAGATAAAATTGAAAGATTAGGCATTTAAAACATAATCCTAGGGAAAATGTATTTAAATGGTTCATTTTTCAAATTAGGAATAATTTCAGGATGGTCCTGGAAACTAATAAGTTATTTTATTTGATAAAATAACATATTAGGCCTAAGCCCTGAGTTAAGTAAATAATAGAGCATGATCTTTGGAATATTCATGTGATGATAACTTTAGTGCTTAATCCATTAAACTTGTTAATTAGACTCCTTAATTTCTTAATCAGAACTAAGGGTTAGATTCTTAAAAGTGTGATAATGAAATTGAAGGATCTTCATAGATCTATTTTTAGATCTTAGAAGTACAAATTGCAATACTAAACTCTTGGAGAGTTAATGGCTATTCTCAAGGAGACAAAGTCAAAGTTTGCAATAAGGCAAGTAGCGCAAGGCGCATCTTACTTCGACATTCTAAAAGGCCAAGGCTTGGCCAAAGGCTTCTGGAATGTGGAAAAGGGCAAAGGCAAAATCATTATAATCTTCTGGGAAGATAAAAGGACATATCCCAAAATGTCTGCCTAAATATGGCAAATGGGATCGTGGAAGCGTGACTGCCGTTTGGACAAAGCAGACATGAAGGAATTGAAGAACGGGCAAGGATTTGACTTCAAATATGATTGTCATTAATATGTTCACTACTAGTATTAAAATTGGATTTTAGATACTTAGTGTGGTATATAAATATGTACTGGTGTGCAGAATCTGCTATGAGCAGTATACTGACTTCAGATGAGATAAATATGTGAATTGGAAAGGGGATGAAAGTCGCTGTTTTAACCGTAGATACCTAATTTTAGGAACTACCCTTTGGGTGTGTACCTAAATTTGGAAACTGTTATAATGTAACTAGTTTGACTAGATACATTATCTTTATATCAGGGTTTAACCCGTTACGGGTATACCTTTATATTCTAGAACACTAAAGTGTTTCATTATATAAAGATGATATTAAGATAAACACATTAGATGTTAATAACAGTATTTATATTTTGAATATAAATAAATCTCAAACATATAACATGACAAAGAAATAGCTCAAACTGATTTGATCAGAAGAGACTTAAAAGTGGCATTGTTGTCTGGGACACAATTAAAACAAGAATCGTATATCCACACTTTCGAAGAGTGGGTATTAGGCCAAATTTGATTCTATTCAAATAAAGTCTACGAATCTAGTTTATTGGGCAAAATGCCTAAAACATTATTTACTTGGTAGAATTGTAAATGCCACTGATCTGTTAGCCCTCGTTCATAGAGACGTAAGTGGGCCCATATCTAGCTAGGCTAGAAGTGGATATGAATATTTTGTGACCTTTACGGATGTGGCATCGCGTTATGGTTATGTTTTTCATTTGAAACACAAATCGGAAACTTTTATAGTTTCGACACGAAATAGACAAACAAATCGGCTAAAGTATTAACCATCACGGTTAGACCATGATGAAAATACTTAAGTAATAAGTTTCTCAAATACTTGAAAGAGTATAGTATCTGTTCAATGAGGACTCCTCTCAGAACACGTCAATTTGACGGTGTGTCCGAACAGAGTAACCGAACTTTGTTGGACATGATAAGGTTAATCATGAGTCGCTCTGAGTTCCTTCAACGGATGCGCATAAACAGTGAAAAACCTTTTTAGAATAAGGTTCCATAAAATCTGTTTGACAAATTTCATATTAGATATGAACAGGAAAAGAAATCAGGTTTTCTCATTCCTGAACAATTTGGGTATGCTAGGCATATGTTTGGATGATACCAAACTAAAACCCAAATCGGATAAATGCCAATTGTAGGTAATTCTAGGGATAATAAAGTATAGTACTTATACAACTCACAAGAGAACAATTTAATTGTTGCTCGCCATGCGATTTTCCTAAGAGGAATACCGATATGCAGTGGTAAGTGGGACGAAAGTAAAACTCGATGAAAATCGGAGTAATACTATTCCAGGCACAGAGTCCTTAATGGAACACGAATAGTTCATCAAGGATGAAACTATACCATAATATTCGAATACACAAAAACCATGTAAGTCGGAGAGAGTCAGAAAACAACCTGGGGTATGGGTTTCTGATCACACCTCATAAATGTGTCAATCTTTTTGAGGAATACGAACTGACTACGTATAAGGAAGTGATACAAGGTATCGACTCCCTATTATGGCAAAATGCCATGAGTCCTAAATGGATTCCATGTATACCAACTATGTTTGGATACTAGTTGATGTACCGCAAGGTATTGTGCCTATTGGTACTATATAAGTCTTCAAGGAAGACATACATGGATGGAAACATACCAACGTACAAAGCTAGGCTTGTAGCGGAAAGGTATCGTTATCAACATTGTGTTGATTACGAAAACCTTTTACCTGTTGCCACAGTTAATCCATTTGGATAATGCTTGCAGATGCTGCATGTTTCATTTATGAAATATGACAGCTGAACGGGAAAATCGCTTTCATTAAACGGAAACCTTTAGGAGGATGTTTACAACATCCTGTTGGTTTTGTTGTACCAAAACTAGCAAACAAGGTTTGAAAGTTAATCGATCCATGTTTGGATTGAAGCAAGCATTACGTTCTTGGAATTATCGTTTTGATGTAATCATAATGGTATATGATTTAATTCAAAATGAAATGATTCTTGTGTAGATAAGGAGGTTAGTGGGAGCGCACTGATAATAAATGTCCTATAAAATAATGATAATATGTCCATTTCTTGGAAATGAATTCTTGGGAGAAACAATTCTAGGAATAAAGATCTATTGGGATAGATTTAAAGTTGTTAATGTTAGACATTATGACCCATAGCGTCACTGTTTTGTAAATGATATTGTATTATTGTACAAAATTGACTATGTGATAATGAAATTGCCTTTTGCCGTTTTGTAAAATTATTTACTTTGATATATTAATGGCAAAAGTCCATATGATTAGTTCCGTATTGAGATGATTTGAGACAGTATCAATATCAAAGGTTTAATCATTAAATATCCCTAGTCGGAGTATTATCGAGATCGGATATCGATAATGCGGAATAGACTAGTATTGCACTTGTGCGAGTTGTGATGGCACAACGGCATAGTTCTCATATATTTAAGTATTAGATACTTATGCAAGTGCGATAGGAGGTTGTTTTTTGCCGATGGTACGGAAACAGCTTCGCTCTGGACAGACCCCGCGGAATCCCATTGGTAGTATGTCTGCGTGTCTATGGGAGGCCGCATCAGGGTAGGTGTATATGGTCTTAACCTAAGACTTGCATCGCTAGTACTTGCGACAATCGGTAAACTTTGGTTTTGGTGGTTCGGGGCTTTAACCGGTTCTGTGTACGCCTCTTCTGGGTTTATCGGAATCGTAGTGTACTGGATGTGATGTCAAGATGGAAGTATCACTTCAGACATATGGAGATGATGATCACGCATGATACATAACTAGTTCTCTATAAAAGGTTGCAACCGTCGGGACAATATGACCAGGTCAGGATTGTCCGATTTAAAGAGACTAGTTGTTTGATGTCCGATATATGTTCGTACGGGGCAGACATATTTCCAGCCCCAGGCCTAACATGTGATCGTCCGATACTGGATCGATGTACGCGATACTACGGTATACTACGCTTGATAAAGATCAAATATTCCAGTAAGAATATTTCTGGAGAATTGGGTAGGCATGGCGCTTTGCTAGAAGCCAACCTTGTCTTGTAAATTGGTAAAAACGTAGTACGAGGTACGTACGTGTTTGGATTATCCAACGACCGTATTTACTGCCAACATATCCGGAGATCTCTTGGGTCGCTCTCCTGAAGATTCACCTATGATGTTTGATTCGAACTTTATTAATCTTGGATTAATTACGGAGAAAATTTATCTTGGATAAAATGCCTTATTAGGAGAGAGAGAACGATTAATTTGGAATTAATCGATAAAATAATATATTCGATATATTATTAAACGAAATAGATTTCGACGGGAATTAAAATCGGATTTTTATTCGGGCAAACGAATTAATTTAGAATTAATTCGTTAGCGATCTGAATAGTAATTTCGCTAGGCGTAATTATTTAATTCTCGTCGCGACGGAAATGCGTTAATTCGGAATTAGTGAAATCGAGCCCGAAAGTGTTTGCGGACACATTCGTATTTTGAAACGGGTGGGATCCGCAAATCACATCGCGAAATCTTATACATGACACGACTAGTTGATGGATGTATCTAGTCACCTTTATGGGATGATACATTGACTCTATTCTAATGTAAGATGATGATGCCATTTAATGAATTTTGAAGGGAAAAACTTTTCACGGTTTTTGAAGAGTTTTTATCTAAAAAATTCATTTTGGTATCTATACATCATTATTGCTTTTCTTTTCTTGACTCACGGTTTTTGAAACAAAAGGAGAACAAGAAAATTGAAAAGACACACACTCTCCTCTCCTTCTTCTTCACGCACGCCGTGAGCTTCATCCATGGCGAAAAAATTGTTTTTCATTTCTTCTCCATTTTGCTAGCACAACAAGGGATCAAAGGAGGTGATAGGGAAACATCCTTGGAGCTTGGAGTACTAGAAGATTTGAAGCTTCTCACACTGTTGTTCTTGGCCGAAAACTGCCCAAGACTTGAAGCTTCTCTCATTCTTGTTCTTGGCCGCAAAACACCCACCTTGGAGGCTCAAGGATCCTCTTCACCATTTTCGTCACAAAGCTTTGTAAGTATGATTCCGCCATGCTTCAAGCTTTGCATGTATGATATATGTATTTCTATGGCTTATTCTTTCTTTGGGACTAATTATAGAACCAACAATGGTATCATGGAGCCATGTTTAAGCATGAAATACATTAGGGTTAATTTGGGGAAAATTGATTGAAGCATGTTCTTGTGAAATTTGTTGCTAAAGTATGCTTATATGTATGTTATATGATATATTACATGATCAATTTTAAGAAAAATGCATTGGATGATTTTTCCCCAAAATGATTGCTTTGGCCGAATGTGAGGTACTTCCACTGGGTTGTATTTTTGCATGCACAAGTTCATTAGATGACTTAAGTATGCTTATATGTTTGTTATATGATGTAATACATTATCAATTTTGAGAAAAATGCATTGGATGATTTTTTCCCAAAAGTTGTTGCTTGACCGAATGTGGAGGTGCTTCCACTGGTTTGGAATTTTTCATGCACAAGTTTATTAGATGACTTAAGCATGATTATGTATGATATATGATGTAATACATTATCAATTTTGAGAAAAATGCATTGGATGATTTTTCCCCAAAATTGTTGTTTGACCGAAAATGGAGGTCCTTGCACTGAATGTAATTTTTCTGTTTGCAAGTTCATTAGATGACTTAAAATGTATACGGGATTTAGATTAGTGATTCAATTGGATTGAAAAACAAATTGAACGCAAAAATCCCTCTTGGCCGAATGCAAATTGGCATGTTAAAGGACTTGATTTTTTTTTGTTCAAATAAATGTTGGACATTGTGTTTGAACAAGTGATGATTATAAATTAAATTGAAATTGGTGTTTTTGAAATATTTTGGTTTAATGAATTAATCATGGATTTACACTTTAATTAATTGAATTTTAAAATTTGGAATATTAAAAATTTAATTAAATGGGCTTTAATGTTTAATTGGGCCTTATGGGCTTGAAATTGATTTTATGGCATTTAAGGGTGATTCCTTATTTGGGCTTGGTTAATTGGGTTTGAACCACATTGACCAAAGCCCAAGCCTTGATAAATCAATTGAAAGCCCATCGGACTTTAATTAAACAAACATTGGATGTTGGTTGGGCTTGGAGACCCAATTAGAATTAGATTTAGAATCTAAGTCTTTAAAAGCACATTAAAAGTGTAACATTTAATTGGAATTAAATTAATTGAATTAGTATTGGATACGACTTAAATTGGATTAACGAGTAGTTCGATATAATTCGTGAATTCGTACCTTATGTACTTATTCTCAAACGAGTTGGACTCGCGCAAAATCAAACCATTGTTTGAACATTGGATGATCACTTAAACAAAGACTAATTAATTGGATTTGATTGGTTGTATAACATGTCTTGATTGAAATATATGCATGTGATGAATGAATAGTGTATATCGGATGGATATTAGAAGGGAAAGGGTAATTTTAGAAATTATTGTAAATTTAGAATTTATAAATTGGACCTGTGTGTCCAGCCTTATCTCTTTTATCTCTTTGTATTCTCTTCTCACCTAATTCCCCTCAATGTAAATGAGGTTTCTCTTATTGTATTATGTAATTGGGGGTAGAAGTAGAATATTGCTAGCGGGAGGGAGAGGAAAGGGAGTGATTTGTTCTAGGAACAAGTTGTTTTATATATCCATCTGTATATCACTATTAATTTACTTTACACACTTTTGATGTTTTAGAAGCATGCTTAAGGGTGTATGATGATGAGGCCTAACAAAGATAATAAATTGGTTGCCAATTACGCAAAATCCCTCAATTTATATTAAGCATTATCCTTCCATGAATGATTCTTGTTCAAGATCCAAAATTGGCATTGGTTTGTTGGCCAAGTCAAGACCTTTGTCAATTGAGGATGTACTTGAATCATGAGAGTTTTGTTCCACATCGGTGTCTTGTCCAAGTTGTGATTTGTTGGCCAAAGTCAAGATCACTTCTTGTCCAACGACATTGATTACGAAACTTTCCTTGTCAATGGGTCCCGCTTAACCGGAATAATAGGTTTGTTGTGCCAAAGCCAAGGCCTAGATGATTCGGAGGATATGGTTAGGAAAATGTATTAGATACATTGGCATAAGTAATATACATATGTTTTGGATTTGGATGTCCACCTAACCGGATCTAGGGGTTGGATGGGATCCAATTGATCTTTGAGATCTACCTAGTTAAATAGCATACAATTTGTTGGCCAAAGTCAAGGTTGTGTGTTATTTAACGGGATCATAGCCCACTAGGAAATAGGATTTCCGAGTTCTCAACAGAGGGTTAGAGACTTGATAAAAATAGTGGGAGGCTAGTATTGAATTTGCAATTTCGTTCAGATACTTAGCCTTACGCGTCTTTCAATTTTATTTCGTCTATTTATTAAAATTAGTTGGACTAATACATTGTTATTTTTTTGTAACAGTTTGACTGTACCCATTTATCGTTAACTAGATAGTTAGACTATCGTAGTTGAGATGACAAGCAAAGGAAATGTCCGAGACATCATCATGGGTGACAATGTCTTTAAGGGACAAAACTTCGCTGATTGGGAAATGAACCTAAGGATAGTCCTTGGGGCTGAGAGGATGCTGTACACTATACAGATACCTCTCCCGCCTAAGCCCACTGATGCACTTGAGCTGGAGTTATGGAAAACTCACAGCATGATTGTGACACAGCTCAGGCTATTATGTTAGCTTCGATGACTCAGCACTTTCGTCGCCAGAATAGGGACTTGGATCCTTATAATATGATGGCTAGACTGAGAGATCTCCACCGCACCAACAAGCGGATGGAGAGGTATGAGTTGGTGAAGAAGAAACTCTTCCGCCGCCCGAACGACTGAAGGCGCATCAGTTGAGGCCCACGGGCTCAATGATCGCCGATATTGATGAGTTGGCCAATATGGGAATAGAGTCTTGGAGGCTGAGCTGACCGTAGATTTGATCTTACAATCACTTCCTGATACTTGAAACAAATCATAATCAACTATAAGTTGATGGACACGGATGACTCTCTTGGAGAGCTGTTATCCATCTTGAAGGAGTCTGAAAAAGAACTCCAAAAAGGGGGCAAGCGCGAGGCGCACTATGCATCGACCTCTCACAGGCCAAGGGCTGGGCCCAAAGCTACTGGAGGGGGTTGAGGAAGAAGAAAACATAAGAAAAAGGGTAAAGGTGTTAGACATTATGTCCCATAGCGTCACTGTTTGTAAATGATATTGTTTATTGTACAAAATTAACTATGTGATAATGAAATTGCCTTTTCCGTTTTTTGTAATATTATTTACTTTGATATATAAATGGTGAAAGTCCATATGATTAATACCGGATTGAGATGATATGAGACAGTATCAATCCATAAAGGTTTAATCATTAAATATCCCTAGTCGGAGTATTATCGAGATCGGACATCGATAATGAGGAATAGACTAGTATTGCGCTTGTGCACGTTGTGAGGGCACAACGACATAGTTCTCATATATTTAAGTATTGGATACTTATGCAAGTGCGATAGGAGGTTGTGTTTTACCGATGGTACGGAAAACAGCTTCGCTCTGGATAGACCCCGTGGAATCCCATTGGTAGTATGTCTGCGTGTCTATGGGAGGCCGCATCAGGGTAGGTGTATATGGTCTTAACCTGAGACTTACATCGCTAGTACTTGCGACAATCGGTAAACTTTGGTTTTGGTGGTTGGGGACCTTAACCGGTTCTGTGTACACCTCTTCTGGGTTTATCGAGAATCGTAGTGTACTGGATGTGATGTCGAGATGGAAGTATCACTTCAGACATATGGAGGTGATGATCACGCTGGACACAGAACTAGTACTCTATAAAAGGTTGCAACCATCGGGACAATATGACCAGGTCAGGATTGTCCGATTTAAAGAGACTGGTTCCTTGATGTCCGATATATGTTTCGTACGGGGCAGACACATCTCCAGCCCCAGGCCTAACATGTGATCATCCGATACTGGATCGATGTACGTAATACTACGGTATACTACGCTTGATATAGATCTTATATTCCTATAAGAATATTTCTGGAGAATTGGGTAGGCATGGCGCTTTGCTAGAAGCCAACCTTGTCTTGTGAATCGGTAAGAACGTTAGTACGAGGTACGTA
>SKCR01018178.1:0-20329 GCA_019454045.1 Zanthoxylum bungeanum | reverse complement strand
TCAGTTGGGGAATAATATTGGGTACACTAGTAGATATCATAAATATTAGGCCAATAACTCAATAATTAAATCGAATACCAGGGATAAAATAACAAATAATCATATATTTATCAGTATAAAAAGGGGATAGGGTTCACGTAGTAGTACAAAACCTTAAAGTAAAGAAATGCAATGTTAAGCAGAATCAGCGCATGAAAACGAACCCACACCTATCACTATTCACTGCACATCCGATAGATAAATCTAGCCGCCAATCACGACACCGCGGATACCGACAGAAAGCTTACGACAATGAGGACACAATCGGACCAGTGATGACTTGAATGGTGACCATTTGGGCTGTAAACTGGGAAAGAGAACGTGCGACATGTCCAAGCTTTTTACCCTCGAACTGGCATATCACGACAGCGGTAGCCATAGGTACGAACCGAATCTGCTCGTCATGCGCTCCATGGGTATCAACGACCTGCGAGTACGTGAAGAAGAGAGAAGATGGGGGAATGGGTATGTCAACCATGTTTCGACCCGACCCTAGGGAAAAAATAATAATAATAAATTAATTAATAATTGAAACAATCAAATCAAATAATATATATATATATATATATATATATTTATTTATTTATATATATAAGTAATAATAATGAATATTTTATATTTGGATATAAATAGAAATACGTACACGCGTGAGTATATGTATACATTAATGATAATAATAAATGGATAATAGTATGTGTGTATGTATACATACATGATAATAATAAATAATAAAATATAATATATGTATAATAATAATAATAGTAATAATAAATAATAATAATTAAATAATAATGAAGTAAGAAAAACAATAGGGATAATAATTTATATGAGCATGTTCTTATTGCTTGATATGTTACGTATTTCATGAACAAATTAACGAACTAGTACATTATTTGAGGTTCTCATATAGGTAAGTAATCTTCCAACTGACCAACTTTGTGGTATTGAGTGGTATTTTATCCTGTCGTCTTTGAGTTGTTTTCGTTGATTAAGCATATTATGAGGATATTACTCTGGAACTTGGTTGTTTGGATGTTTCTTGCTACCGAGTCCAATAGGCAAATTAAATCACATCGCATTTTCATTCGTACAACATAAAATATTTTAATTGCTACATGTATAGTTTTAAGGTTATAGGACACGGTTTGAGACCGATTTTGTAGTTCAGGCTTGGTATACTTTATTTTTTTGGCAACCGGTGTGTCTAGGCTAGCTTACGCGCACCTTGACTAATCCTCGGGACCTGTTCTCCATGCCATCAGAAGTTTCCCATCAAAAACCAGGGTAAGTCGTTGGCTTTTAATCTATGGGGCATGGCCCCAAGGAAATGCATCTAGTGGGATTCGAACCTTGAACCTGAGAGGGAGTAAACCACTAAAGCCCATGGCCTTTACCACCGAGGCAACCCATTGAGGTTGGTTTAGTATAATTGCTACAGGGAGGTATATAGTATAGGATTTTCAAAGGTTTAGGCTAAAGGAATATCTATGGTAATGATTAATGTTTTCAGATATATAACATCGAAATCCCGATCGGTTGTCCTATAACGTGTACCGAGAATAATGGTCTATTAACTAGAAATGCTTTATTAGTTGGTAAAGGGTTTCTATTAAAATAAAAGTTTTCAAAGAGTTGCATTTTAAAAAGGGTCATCTTTGCATTCATGCAAAAAAAAATTACATGTTGAGCTTTGGATCACTGTGTCATATGGTGTAGGTGATCACTTTTTAGACGATTATGCTGATCTAGTAGTTGGTGGTTGTGTGAAGGATCGATAACGGAGGCTTATGTGATAAGGAACCGTGTCTTTCTTAATTTACAGTTTAAGGCCATTAATATGAATAAACTTCGGGATGGGTGGGTCTCGATGGATCTAGTTTGTTCCTTTCGTATAAGCAGCATAATTAATCTTCGAATTGAAATGGGACATAATTTTTGGTATTTTATGATCAAATGTTAATTTATAAATATTCGGATATTTGTTAAATCGTTTGATAAATTTATAGTTAGATTTGAAGTGTTGGTAGCATCTCGACTCTATACTCCTTTAGACAAGGTTGTTATAGGTTGGGTCATTACATCTGGACTATTACCACCCAAGATTTCGCCCATGCACCAAACAACCGTGGGTCCACGGCTGGTTCTTTCTGTTCGAACCTTGCACTGAAAAGACAAAGAAGATGATTCATGCATGCTTGTTTTGAGTTTTCTCCTTTGGCTATGATTGTACTTTTATGAATACTTTTGAGCTTTATTTCAATACAATTTTTAGTATTTTTCTATTGTACATGTGAAATACACTCATTGTTTTATTGTGGAGAGTACCTATGTCGTTAGTTAGCTCTTTCGGATTTTTTAACTAACTATTTTCCACTCACTTATCCCTAACTTTTTCTTAAACCATTTTTGGTTTGGCAGAAAGCTCTTATTTTTGCTTAGCCCGTGCTTTTGGATTTTCATCCAAACGAGCTTCCTTCATGTTTTATGCAAAGTATTTCTTTAGCATGTCCAGGTTTATTGGGTAATATGAACTCGATTCCTTCCAAATCTGATAATCGCACAACCATTTTTTTCAAAATCCTCATACCCAAATATGGCCCTTCCCAATTAGGCCTGAACTTTCCCATTGGATCCATTGCTAATAGTCTTGACTGTTTTAGATCTAGAAGGCCTGAGCTACTCTCTTCTGGTACAACTAGGTATGATACCGCGCCTTCATCCTATTTTCATCGAACATAGCCAATTGTTCAAACTTTTTCTCGGCCTATTCTTGTCCAGGCAAGTCTATCTTCATCATAACCCACATTCAATGTAAGTCAATCTCTATTGGCATTACTGTTTCCATTCCATACACTAAATAATAAGGTGTGGCTCCTCTTGCGATTCTGACCGACGTTCTATACCCCTATAATGCAAATGGTAGCTTGTTTGCCCAATCATTGTAAGTTTCTATCATATTAGTTAGGATCATCTTCAGAGTTTTGTTAGCAGCCTCTACTACCTCGTTTGCTTATGGTTTATATGGTGACAACTTGTTATGCCTAATCCCATATAGTTGTAACATGGCCTTGGTTTTTCCTTGAAATTGTACCATGTTGTCTGTTACCACATGGTACGGCATCTCATATCGATATATGATGTTTCGTGCTATGAACTTATCCATCTATTTGGCTGTGACATTGTAGAAGGACTCTGTTTATACCTATTTAGAGAAATAATTGACGACTACTACTATGAATCGGTGTCAGTTGATTGTTTGTTATTTGATTCCTCTAATCATGTTGATACCTCATGTTGAGAATGGACAAGGTTCAGATGTAACTCCATAAGCAATAGGTGGTTCATGTTTCTATGGGTCTGATAGTCATGACGGTGTTTTACCAGTTTCCTATAATCTGTCTCTATTGTCAGCCAATAAAACTCTTGTCTCATGATTTTTCTTGATAAATTAAGCAAACTCATGTGTAGCCCACTTCATTGCTATAAATGTCTTCCATTACCTTCTTAGGTCCTTTGTTTTAGGAATTTCAATTATACTCTATTGGACTGCCTCTTATACAAGTCCTCATTCAAATTGACCAAATTGAAAAGTTATCTTCAAGATGGCTAATATATATTTTCTATCGGCTCCTTCTGAAAATACCCCGATCCAAGAAGTTCTGGATGTCATAGTACTATGGCTTTCCATCTCCTTTTTCAATCTCCATGACTCTTCCCACTTCATGGCTGGGCTTGTTGGCCCTAGTCAATATTAAGGGTCTCATGATTAGTTTTTTCCAAATTCTCCCATATTGATGCTCTAAAGTGGCCCAAGCATTCACCTTTTGGTTTTCTTCCCTATGAAGGTGTTGGAATGTACACCCTGGGATGCTCCGTATCAAAGTCTTGAGGTGGAATAAATACGGCCTCAACCATTCTTCCTTTAGCTCCCAGTCTTCTCGTGTCTGGCAAAGTATCAACAATGAATCTCCAAAAACATCTACATCTTCTATCCCCAAGGTTAAAAAATGCTTCTAATCTCCATGTTCATGCCTCATATTCAACCATGTTGTTGGTAATTGCAAATGTTAACCTTCTGGCCATGGGCAATGTTTCATCGTCTGGGGTTAGCGATATGACTCTAATGTTCGTTCCCTTGCAATTTACAGCTCCGTCAAAGTACATCTTCCAGCCTCGAATAGCTATTGCCTTTACTTCCTCATTTGAAAACTCAAATTCATACAAATCTCCTTCGATAGGTTGTTGTGCTAAGAATTCAGTCAGAACGCGCCCTTTAATTACTTTCTTAATGATATATTATACATCGAACTCGGTCAACAACACCAACTATCTTCCCAACCTCCCAACTAGGGAGGGTGCTGATTGGAGATACCTCAATGGGTTTTTTTTTTGTCACTACTTGTATCTTGTAGGATTGTAAGTAGTGTCTCAGATTTCTGGAGGCCCATACTACCGCTAAACAAATCTTTTCTACTTCTTGGTAGCACATTTCATAGGGTAACATGTTTTTAGTGAGATAATACATTGTGTGCTCTACCTGTATATCATCCTCATGTATCAACATTGCCCCCAGCACTTCGGGTTCTACTGCATGACATAAGACAATGGGTTTCCCATGCCTAGGAGGTCTCAAGGCTAGTGGATTGGTCAAAATATTTTCTAATCTTTTCAAAGGCCTTCTGGCATTTCTCATTCCATTCCACGGGCTGATCCTTCATTAGTAGCTTGAAGATTAGTTCACATACTGACGTCAGCTTTGCGATGAACCGACTGATGTACTGTATCTTTGCCAAAAAGGCTCTTACATCCTTCTTCATCTTGGGTGCAGACATCTTTGTTATTGCTTTAACCTTTCTTGGATCCACTTCTATTCATTGGGTGCCTATCGTATGTCTTATCAAGTTACCAAAAGTAACCCGAATACACACTTCTTAGGGTTGAGCTTGAGATTGTTCCTTTCCACTCTTAGAAGGAATTTCTCTAATGCAGCAAAATTCCCTTCTCGAGTTTCTGACTTAACCATCATGTCATCCATGTATACCTCGACCTCCTTATGCACCAGGTAATGAAATAAGATAGTGGCCATCCTTTGATAAGTAGCCCATGTATTCTTCAGTCCAAGGGGAATTACTTTGTAGTAATAGGTTTCTAATCTATGATGAAAGTCGTTTTATACTTATCTTTGTCTGCCATGAATATCTAGTTGTACCCAGAAAATCCATCTTCAAATGAATACATGGCTGACAAGGCTGCATTGTCCACTAGAACAACTATATGCGGTAAGGGGAAGTTTTCTTTTGGGCAGGCTTTGTCGAAGTCTCAATAGTCTACACACATCCTAACCATTCCATCATTCTTCGGAACTGGTACGTTATTGACCAACCATTTTGGGTACTTTATAACTTCCGAGAAGCCTACCTCTACCTACTTTTTCACCTCTTCCCTAATCTTCTCATCCTATTCTAGCCTCATTATTTGAAACTTCTTCTTTACAAGCCTGATGTTGGGTACGTCGGTATCATATGTTGTGTTATGCTTCTATCCACCCCAGCATGTCTAAATAGTCCTCTAATCTATTTATTTTCTTTTTGAACTCCTTCATTTCTTCGTTTATGGGGTATCCCAACCCTTTTCCTAGTTGTCTGTTATTTGAAATCAGACAGTGTTCTTACGCCTTGACCCTACGTCCCCAATCCAGTGTTGGACTTTGATGAGTGGTATTTATATCACTATTTCCCACTCATTTAACCTAATATTTTGTATAGTTTCTTGAGTCTTGTGAATATTTTGATGTGTTTTGTGTTATTTTGTAGATAAATAAAGTTTCAGGACATTCTAGAGGTGATTTGGGGCAAAACAGTGAAAATTGGACAAAAAGGGCATTTTGGTAATTTCCCGCGTCGCAACGCCCAGCATGCGCCGAATCTGCTAACATGCGCTGGGTCAACGTGTCAGAATTTGAGAAGTTTGACTTTGCTAACATGCGCCGTTCCACGTGTCACCATCACAACCGATCCGCTAACATGCGCCGTGCCACGTGTCATCATCATACGGTGCCGACACTCACAATTGCCACGTGTGCCACGTGTCATCCTATGTCATCACCACGTCATCAGTCAACGAGTCAAATCCGCCACGCTTCGTGCCACGTCATCGTCCACATCAGATGGTCAACCGAGTCAACATGCCACGTCCTCATCAGCCAATTACACCGCGACATGTGTCGCAATCCTACGGTGCCGACAATTGATCTCAGCCGTCTTGCCACGTCAGTGCCACGTCATCGCAATAATTGAGATCTTAGCCGCCTCGCCACGTGTCAAGCCCTCAGCGTGCCACGACTCACTGTTCCAGCCTCGCGACGCCAAAGGCTCCAGCATCACGACGCCAGAAGCTTATCTGCGCCTATAAATTCAGCTTCGAATTTCAGAATTCAACACACCTTCCTCTCTCTTAAATTCTTTCTAAAGAGAGAGTTTCTCTCTCTAGAGTCTTATAGTTTTTTTTTTAGTTTTTAGTTTTTAGTTTTTATTTTTGTAAATAATTTTAGTTATGTTTTGTAATAATAGTAATTTAATTTTTACTTTTTACTTTTTACAGTTTTTACTTTTTACCATGAGAAGTAACTTCCCCAGCTAAGGTGAAAGGTAATTCTTTTACTGTTACTATTTAGATTAATCTCCCTTAAAAATAATATATTCAATATTTAAAATATTGACTAAAAAGGATACCGCTATATTGGTCGGTTGGTAAATTAATTTTAATCTGGTTTAAACCTGACTAATCAAGGATACCGCCAGATTGGTCGGTTGGTAATTTAATTTTGGTTCCGCCTTTATGGCTGGTTGGACTTAATTTGACTTAATCAGGATACCGCCAGACTGGTCGGTTGGTAATATTATCACAAGTTTATATATTATTTTATGGGAGATATCTAAATTAGTAGTAGTAAACGTAATTCCTTTTATCTAGTATTTTATTTTATTTTACTTTTCAGCTTTTACTTATGTCTTTTACTTTTCAGTATTTTACTTTATGTCTTTTACTTTTAAGTTCTTACTAGCCCTAGTTATGTGTTAGTTATCCGGGGTTGTGATGAATTCTAATATCACCGGTTTATAAGGGGTTATTTTATAGTTTGGGTAATTTAAAGGTTTACTTATTAAGTCTTAAGCTTAATGCTTCTTGTTGTCTGATCACCAATAAGATTGATGTGGTAAATCTAAAATGAACTAGACATAGGGATTTTAGGTTTCAGCCTTAGACTTAATAGCCCATGATCTTCCTTGAGGATAGATAACCCTTTAATAGATTTCCTTACAGGATAGGAATATACCTGTCGGGCGGGGGTAGCCATAATTGGAACTTAAACTTAATGAATCCATATAATTTGGTTGACATAGACATATGGTTCAATTGGGTTAAACTGGGTATTTGCGTCTGACCATCGACAGAGGCTTTTGCATAATTTAGTGTTCCAGGTTAATAAACTGATTTATTACACAAACATGAAATAACCACTTCATCTTTTAAATGATATTAGAATGATTCACAACTCTAGATCTTTGTGTCTTTTGTTATTTTCCTTAGTATTTTCTTTTGTCTTTTATTTATTTATTTATTTATTTTGTAAAACCACTTTCAACCAATCACAACAATCATTCTCTTCACCCTCAATTAGATATTTGTAAATAAATAGATTCAATAATTAATAACAACAGTAGGAATTAAGTCCTCGTGGGATCGATATTTTTATACTACTTGAACGATACGTGCGCTTGCGTTATACGTGTGTGTGTACGCCGGTCAAGTTTTTGGCGCCGTTGCCGGGGACTTATATTTCTTGAGTTATTAATTTTGAAGCTATCTAATTTATTTTTATCTAATTTTCTTTTTTTTAATTTTTATTTCTTTCTTTTCTTTTTCAGGTGATTGAAAAATGGAACACTACTGGGAGATTGAGAGATTACGAGCTTTACAAAAAGATACACCCCACATCTGGGAGCAACAGTCCGGTTTTTGAGGCCTGTTGTCGAGCCCACGATCACTGGACCAGAGAACCAAGCAATACTACATTTGCTCATCAGAACGCAATGGAGAGATGTGACATATGTAATGGTAACCACCCAAGAGATTATTGCGAGTACAACTACAATCCAGGGTGGCAGAGCTATCAAAATCATTCATGGTACGAAGAACCATCACATTTTCCATCTTATCCACCATCTTCCTTCGATCCTTATCAAGAACCAGAACCATCCGAGGAAGATCAATTGATTCACATGTTCAAAGAACAAGCAGCTCGATTTGATGCACAAATTCAGAGTAACACAGAATCCATACAGAGAATGATAGATCAGATCAGACAATTAATAGAAAACCAGAGCTACATACCTCAATGACCATTTTCAGATGAAACCTTCAAGTACCAAGCATTTCACAATGACACCTTAATAGAGGAGGAGGCTGAGCAGAATCAAGAACCAGAGGTATCAGTTCAGGAACCCGAACCGGCAAAGTCTCGATTTGATTTCTATTATTCAGATTCTGATGATGATGAAGCTGAAATGTTTGTACCAACTGCATCAAAAATTGAGGATGGAATTCTGTATCCTCAAAATGAAGATCTTGGAGATTATATTGCAACAGTGTTTGAGGAAGAACTACCAATCGAAGAGGATAAAAACATACAGACAAAGACATCTTTACATCCTCCGGTTGAAGATCTTGGAGATTGTTTTGCAATGATGTTTGAAGAAGATCTACCGGAGCCAATCAATTCAACTGAATCAGAGGATGAAGACCTAATGTCAGACTCATCTTTTCATCCTCAGATGGAACAAGAAGTAGAGCAAATAGAGGAGCAGATGACAAAACTTATTGAAGATCCAAAGCATTCAGGCGAAACATCACTGTTATGGGGAGTACAATCTAAAGATATCACCCAGAAGCTTGACAGAATGGAACTTCCATTCCAAGTCAAGCACCATACGAGACCTCCTGATTTCTTTTTTTTCTTTGCAGGAACTACTGGAGCGACAGAGTTTAAAAAGGTGGCACGAGCACTGAATGAGACAAAACTCTTTATGCCACTTTACCATTGGAAGAGACCCTTCAAAAGCAACGCTCACGGGATTATCTTTGATCGGACATCTAAAACGACATTGAAACCTCCTTAACAGATGAATTTCAGTCACGTCTGGCTGAAGACGAAAAATTTAGCGCTAGCAGGGAGGCAACCCATGCAATTTGTTGTAATTTATTTTCATATTTTGTGTGAACTTTTTAATTTTGTGTGTTAGTTTTGCAGGAAAAATAAAAACGGAATTTTTCAGGACAAAGCAAGCCAGTGCAAGTGGGAATTTTCAAAATAAACATTTGACAAAATCACGAAGATACAAAGTCAATCCAGTAGTAGAGACAGAGTCAGAGTAAAGGTTTCAGTTATCGAGACGCATCCCTGTGGATTTATCCGTCGAAAGATATGGTCTTGCCAAAAAAATAAAAATAAAAATAAAATTTTCTAGCGTCGCGACGCCAGGCAAATTTCAGCGTCGCGACACTGGATCGATTGCAGGCCCAAAAAAGCAGCCGCCGAGAACAGAATCAATTTCCCTCACAGATCTCACCATTCTCTCTCAACTCACAACCACCACAGTCGAGCCTTCATCCCCACCGTGAAACAAATCATCCAACCAATACCCATCATCATCTCGACACATCTAGCCCTCATCGCCCAAAACCGGAACCGAGACATCACCAAAACAGATCCAAGCCATCACTGCCGAGACCAAACCGAGACTAACCGTGAATTCACCACCACCTACAACCGAGACCCATGGCCGAGCTTCCAACCTTCGACCAAGATTCACCATAGCCGAGAGCCATAGCCGAGATCCACACCGTGAGCAACCACCGAGACAAACCCAGACCGACCGTGAGCTACCTGAGCCGAGACAACCGATCCATTGTCGAGCCGAACTGCCACTATCTCGCCGAGTCTTAGCCACCACCGTCGAGATCGAAACCATCTTCATCCTTGCCGAGACCTTCATCGCCGGTTTCGACTACCACTGCCAACCACAGAACTTCCGAGCACCACCATCACTGAGCATCCTCCAACCTCGACCAGACCCAATAACCGCAAAAGCTAACCACGACCAGACCGAAACCACCGAGCAAACGAGCAACATCTTGACCTTCATCACCACACCAAGCCGAGCCCACTGCCGTGTCTTGCCGTGACTCCAACCCAAAACCGAGCCAACCCACAACGGAACCAAGAAGCCACAAATCCACCAAGA
Source organism: Zanthoxylum bungeanum (assembly GCA_019454045.1). Lineage (NCBI taxonomy): Eukaryota > Viridiplantae > Streptophyta > Magnoliopsida > Sapindales > Rutaceae > Zanthoxylum > Zanthoxylum bungeanum. Next base: position 9,986 of record SKCR01018178.1, on the reverse strand, counting down.
CCGAACCGATCCTTATCCTCTATTGCCGAATCATATTTGGAATTGACGGTAAAATTAATAAAAAAAATATTTGGTTTGGTAAAATTGATTTGGTAGATTTGAAAATTTGGATGATTGGTTATGAGATTTGAGTTGTGGAAGTGTTGATTGGTTATTTGATTCATAATCGTGGGGGCGAAGAGTTGAATTGGGGTGTTTGTGGCCTTTGAGATAGATTTAGGTTGTGTTGGATAATCAAAAATTCAGAGGAGATTCTGCCAAATTTTTTTTAAAAAAAAATGGCCAAATAGCGATCGTGGTAAGAATGTCGAATAAATATGGATCTTAACCTTTAATTTTCCTGTAAAATTTCAGCTAACCAGTTACGACCTTCTAAACTCTTCTGACTATTTAAGACATTGAGGACAATGTCTCATTTAGGTTTGGGGGAGAGAATTAGTTGATTAGTACCTTGTTTTTAGTTTGTGTGTTATTTTTATTTTTAGTCCAAAATTTTTCGAAAAATACAAAAAAATTGAAAAATTTTCAAAAATTACAAAAATATTTTGCGTTTTTGTGTTTTTATTTTGACTAAAAGAGTGAAATTGGTAAAAGATAGCCGAGTAAGGAATTTCTACTCCTGAGACGTATCTCAAACCTATTTCGAAACAAGTTAACTTTTGTTTATTTCCTTTTGAATTATTTAATTTGTGAATTCTCCATAACACTGACTAAAATGAATCTTCATATGCTCAGTTGGCAGGTATTATCAATATGCATAGAAACATACGGACATGAGCTGTAATTGAAAAGTTTGTAATATTCAGTGCTCTAGTTTAATTGGAGGAAACATCTCAAATAGCAACGGAGTAAAAAAAAAAATAATAAAAAATTTTTGTTGTACAAAAATAAAGTATCTAAAATCCGGGTTATTAAGTCTGTAAGGGTGTTTTAACACCTAGTGCCCTAAAACCAACTGGTTTGGGAGTCACTGGCCCAAAACTCGCTACATGGATCGAAGATGCTACAAAAATATATATATATGAAGTCTGAGTAATTAAGTCTGTAGGGGTATCTTAACACCTGGTGCCCTAAAACCAACTAGTTAGGGAGCCACCGACCCAACACTCGCTACATGGATGGAAGATATTGTATATAAATAAAAAATCAAAAAAAATCAAAAAGAAAAATCAAAAAAAAATCAGAAAAATGAGAAAAATTTATTCCATTGCTACAAAAAGGTGTGAAATCTGATGGAACTTTAGGACAAAAATATTACTCTCTTATCAACTACACGTATGACTGCTGTGGGCAAAAATGAGTTGTTTAATATCTTGTTGGCTGTGTATATGGAGAATGGTAAAAATAATCGGAGAATTTACTTATTCGGTAATTTAGAAAGAAACAAAACAACTAGTAACTTGGAGTAGAAGTTTCACCTGATTAGTCACTAACTTCTTTTATTCTCTTTTCGCTTGTCTTTTGCTTTTGTGTGCATTAGTTTTAATACCTTTTTACTTTTGTAAAATGTTTGTGGGTATCATTGCTGTAAACCCTCACGAGACTACAACTCGTCCACTAGGGACACCTAGGGGTTTAAAGGCTTGTTGCATATGCTAAATGCAACCGTGATCCCTACGAAAATGGCTTAGTTAAATTTTATTTTAAAGATATTTGTGTTATTTTATTCTGTGTTTTGCTCGAGGACTAGCAAAATGTTAGGTTTGGGGGTGTGATGAGTGGTATTTATATCACTATTTCCCACTCATTTAACCTATAATTTTGTATAGTTTCTTGAGTCTTGTGAATATTTTGATGTGTTTTGTGTTATTTTGTAGATAAATAAAGTTTCAGGACATTCAGGAGGTGATTTGGGGCAAAACAGTGAAAATTGGACAAAAAGGGCATTTTGGTAATTTCCCGATTCGCGACGCCCAGACCTTCAGCGTCGCGACGCCCAGCATGCGCCGAATCTGCTAACATGCGCTGGGTCAACGTTTCAGAATTTGAGAAGTTTGACTTTGCTAACATGCGCCGTTCCACATGTCACAATCACAACCGATCCGCTAACATGCGCCGAGCCACGTGTCATCATCATAAGGTGCCGACACTCACAATTGCCACGTGTTCCACGTGTCATCCTATGTCATCGCCACGTCATCAGTCAACGAGTCAACTCCGCCACGCTTCGTGCCACGTCATCGTCCACATCAGATGGTCAACCGAGTCAACATGCCACGTCCTCATCAGCCAATCACGTCGCGACACGTGTCACAATCCTACGGTGCCGACAATTGATCTCAGCCGCCTTGCCACGTCAGCGCCACGTCATCGCAATAATTGAGCTCTTAGCCACCTCGCCACGTGTCGCCTTATCCTCTTATCCGAATCGCCACGTGTCAAGCCCTCAGCGTGCCACGACTCACTGTTCCAGCGTCGCGATGCCAAAGGCTCCAGAGTCGCGACGCCAGAAGCTTATCTACGCCTATAAATTCAGCTTCGAATTTCAGAATTCAACACACCTTCCTCTCTCTTAAATTCTTTCTAAAGAGAGAGTTTCTCTCTCTAGAGTCTTTAGTTTTTTTTTTAGTTTTTTTTATTTTTAGTTTTTATTTTTGTAAATAATTTTAGTTATGTTTTGTAATAATAGTAACTTAATTTTTACTTTTTACTTTTTACAGTTTTTACTTTTTACCATGAGAAGGTAACTTCCCCAGCTAAGGTGAAAGGTAATTCTTTTACTGTTACTATTTAGATTAATCTCCCTTAAAAATAATATATTCACTATTTAAAATATTGACTTAAAAAGGATACCGCTATATTGGTCGGTTGGTAAATTAATTTTAATCTGGTTTAAACCTGACTAATCAAGGATACCGCCAGATTGGTCGGTTGGTAATTTAATTTTGGTTCCGCCTTTATGGCTGGTTTATGGACAAATATTACCGCCTTAATGGCTGGTTGGACTTAATTTGACTTAATCAGGATACCGCCAGACTGGTCGGTTGGTAATATTATCACAAGTTTATATATTATTTTATGGGAGATATCTAAATTAGTAGTAGTAAAAGTAATTCCTTTTATCTTAGTATTTTATTTTATTTTACTTTTCAGCTTTTACTTTATGTCTTTTACTTTTCAGTATTTTTACTTTATGTCTTTTACTTTTAAGTTCTTACTAGCCCTAGTTATGTGTTAGTTATCTGGGGTTGTGATGAATTCTAATATCACCGGTTTATAAGGGGTTATTTTATAGTTTGGGTAATTTAAAGGTTTACTTATTAAGTCTTAAGCTTAATGCTTCTTGTTGTCTGATCACCAATAAGATTGATGTGGTAAATCTAAAATGAACTAGACATAGGGATTTTAGGTTTCAGCCTTAGACTTAATAGCCCATGATCTTCCTTGAGGATAGATAACCCTTTAATAGATTTCCTTACAGGATAGGAATATACCTGTCGGGCGGGGGTAGCCATAATTGGAACTTAAACTTAATGAATCCAGATAATTTGGTTGACATAGACATATGGTTCAATTGGGTTAAACTGGGTATTTGCGTCTGACCATCGACAGAGGCTTTTGCATAATTTAGTGTTCCAGGTTAATAAACTGATTTATTACACAAACATGAAATAACCACTTCATCTTTTAAATGATATTAGAATGATTCACAACTCTAGTTCTTTGTGTCTTTTGTTATTTTCCTTAGTATTTTCTTTTGTCTTTTTATTTATTTATTTATTTTGTAAAACCACTTTCAACCAATCAAACAATCATTCTCTTCACCCTCAATTAGATATTTGTAAATAAATAGATTCAATAATTAATAACAACAGTAGGAATTAAGTCCTCGTGGGATCGATATTTTTATACTACTTGAACGATACGTGCGCTTGCGTTATACGTGTGTGTTTACGCCGGTCAGACTTGTATTTTATCCTCTCCATAATTCCAACCACCTTAGGGTCTACCTATTCTTCAGATATTTTTGCCACTCGGAACCTTGTAAACGGTTGTACGTCTAAAGCGGCTACACCGTTGCCTGCCTCAGCCCCAATGGTGATGGTTTCTCCATCATACGGGAACTTGATCATTTATTGTTGTTTCCATGGCACCCCTCCAAGTTTGTGGAACCAAGGCCTTACTAAGAGAAAAGTAAAGGTAGCTAGGATGTTTATCACTGTGAACTCGACCTCTTCTTCAAGAGGACCCACCTTGATCGTGGTCGTGAAAGTACCTTCTACTCCTCGTTTACTATCATCATAGGCCTTGATCTTCATATCGGAATGGATCACCTCTTCCACTTGGATGCCTAGTCTGGGTAAAATCCTTATTGGGCAAACATTTTTGGAGGATCCATCATCTACCATTACACACGAGGTCTTCTTACCCTTAACTTTCACTTTGATCAACAACAGGAGATTGCGGTTTCTTCCTTCCGTTGGGAGTTCTTCTTAAGAGAATGTGATTACTAGTTTCTTTTCTCTATAGACTGATCGATTGACTGTCGTAGAGTGTGTGTCTATGGGTACCGTTAATTTGCCCAAGGCCTTGATCATGGCCCTTCTATGTCCGTGAGAGGAATGTAATAAGTCTCATATACTAATCTAGGCTCGAGTCTCCTTCAACTGTTGGAGTACTGCACCATCTTCTCCATTTTCTTTCTCTTTTTCTTTCCCTTATTATTTTATCCCTTCATTTTGTTTAATAGCATCATTGTAGAATCTGTCGCTTCCAATCATTCCCTTAACGTCTTCCTCGTCACTACTGGAAAACCTCTCCCAAAACTCATTACCTTCTTCCGCTTCACCGTCCTTACTGTCTTATACTCCCATAACACGGGTCTATTTATGGAAGGTTTGTGAAACGTATTGTTTGGAAAGGCTAGAGTTTATCATGTAGGTTTGTAGTGGTGGGACGACATTATGGTTATATATTGGGATTCAATCGGTGTTGGGTTGGTGCTTTACGGGGTCCGGTATTTTATGGTTATCCATGAGGACTTGGATCTCGTGTCTAATATGATTGGAATTATCGGTATCATGTCTTTTTGTTGTTGGAAATGGCAATATTGGTCTAGGTTTAGGTGGCGAGGTATGGGATTTGGTAATGGTTTGGGGTCTAAGGGTTTCAACGGACATTGTCTATTCATCTTTTCAAATACTCTCGACAGAGGCTTACCGAGGATGGAGAATCTACAGTTGCGAATAGTTTAGACTTCAGCGAGAGTGGGCTTGGCTCTTGAAGGCCCATCATGAGCTCTTTTGCTATGGCTATAGAACTTCTTATTTTCAGCTTCCTCATATTCTATGTCCATGAACTTTTCCTTCAACTGTCTAAAATCTGCGATCATAGAGATCATTCTTCTTAACTTATTATAGATGGATGGCTTATTCCCCTTAGTTATAATCTTAATCTGATCCTTCTTAAATGGCCATGTCTGCATCTTTAGAAGCTGGCTTCTCCAGTGGTCTGCATACTCCTTGAAACTTTCATTTCCCATTTTGCTTGGTGTTCTCCAAGACACGGAGCGACACGTCTATTTTCATGTTCGTGAAGTATTGATTATGGAAGGCCTCCGCTAGTGCTCTCCAATCATTCTTTATCTTTTTGTTGAGATTGTGGTACCATATCACAGTTGTTGGAAATGGTGATCGAGCACCATTCACTTTTTGTATGAATATTTGATATTTATGCAATATAATATTTATTTTATCATGGTTATTTATTTATTTAGATTACTCTAGGAGTTAGAGATTTCGAGTTACACCCGAAACCTTATATGAATTTAGTAAGGACCCGAGGGTTACAACATATGGTGATATAGTTGCAAGAGTTGCAAATGGTGTTGAGAAATATCACGCATTCTCTCAAATATAAATTATTCATGGTCTAGATATATTGACATGGGTCGGTCATTATATTGGTAAGACTATTGCATTGTCTATATATGTAATGGACATATGGTTAGTCTCAACAGACTGTGATCTTAGCTGAAGTTCGTATAGAAATGCAGATATTCATTAGTTGAATGAGTATTGAGCAAACTCATAAAATATGACTAATAGATATTCCATAAAACTGTCAATAGTTGTCTTTTCGAGTTGAGTAGTTATTATGGTCCTTTGACTTGAGACACCACGGTGGTCTTGTTAGTGATCCTCTATGCCTAATACCATGCATGTCAGAGACCTTTCATGGTCTAGCCTCTGGATGACTGTTAGGTATAGACCGATGCTCACGAAGATCGGTGTGTGTTAAGATGAGGATTCGTCAGTCCATATGGTTGGATTATGTTCCCAGAAATTTTTCAGAGTATATTCCGGAATCTTTTGGCCAAAAGTACGTCGAAGAAATTGTTTCTTTGACATTATAAATAATATTGAAAAGAGTTTTGCATATATTATTTATTAATGGAATATAAGGATGAAAAGTTTCATATATTGAGTAGATAAGGTTTTGACAGTATAACTATAACCTTACTCAATTGGAAACGATAGTGACGAAGAGATTATACATTAGCGTTTTAACCTCGACTTGTATGGTTCGACGTGTCGTGTTGTTTTAGTCATGATTTGTAGGTGGGCAGGCCTTCATGCATATATATATACAAGTATATGAGATATATAAGTATATATATATATAAGTAATAACCGAACGTGAGCCTAGATAGTTCCATTATATTGAGTTTACTCGTTGAGCACTAGGGCGACCTCTCGTCAAATGTTGACAAAGTATTTTTGGGTTTTTAGGATTAAATTGTTTAATCCGATAATTCATGAGATTAATTGAATTAATTAATTTTATATCAAGAGTTGATATAATTTTATTGTATAATAAATGTAAATTTGATTTACATTAAATTAGTAATTATTTTGTGAATTAATTTAATTTTTAAATTAATATGTAATATTAATTACTTAGATTATACAAATAAAGCTTTTAATTAGTTAAAGTAGCTAAGGTAAAGCAAATTGAATTATTTGGTTAAAGTAACTAAATGATTCATAAAGGTAACTTAGTTACTAAAGTTGGTGAGATTAATTTTAACCTTGGTTAAGTTGCTTTTTGAAATAAGTGGTGTAGATAAAAGATGCTCTTATACCATAGTTAAATTAAATACCATGGTTTGGTTTTTGTTTTCTTTAATTAATCTTAATAAAAACAAAATGAAAACAACAAAAAGTAATTTTTTTTTTGGTTTTGATTTTTCCCATTACACTCACTGCTGCCGAGAACAAGAATAGAGAACAAAAAAAAAGGTAATTTTTTTTAAGAAGAAAAAGCTCACTGCCGAGACTTGTAAGAAGCAAGGGGCTGAGTTTTCTTTGTTTTTGTTCATCAAAATCAAGCCTAAATCTCACCAAAATTACCCATACAAATAATCAAGACCATGGAAATTAATCTTTAAGTGTTAAGGATTAATTGTGTTCTTGAAGTTCTTGTTTTTTTCTTAGGGTTCAAGAGTTGATTTTTGGGAAAATCTTGGTTGCCATTCTTGAGTGATCAAACCACCTTTTGATCACCAAGACTTGTTCTTGAGAAAGCTCAATTTGGTGGAGTTTGAAGGAGTTCAAAGCTTGGAGGATTTGGAAAATCTTGGAGGCAAAGATTCAACAAATTGGCAAGGGTTGAAAGCTTGTTGGTAAAATTTAATTTGTAAATTTTATTGTTCATTTTATTGTTGATTTGTTGATGATTATTGTTGAGAAAAATTGTTGTGGATTTGTTGGATTAATTGGAAGCATGTATGTGAGGATTTGAAGCATTCAAGTGTTGGACGAATTTATATATAGTTGATGTATTAATTTGTGTATGCTTGGATTAATTTTTTCAAGTGTTGGAAATTGTTGTGTATACTTAAATTAATTTTTAAGTGTTGGAAATTAATTTGTGTATGCTTGAATGATTTATCAAAAGTTGATAAATGTATTAAAGTGTGTTGAAAATTTTTAATTAGCTTATGGTAAATTTTTAATGCATGGAAAATATTTTTAATGTATTTGAAAATTGTAAGTTGAATAAAAATTTGCTCACTATTTTAGGAGTGCCGATAATAATAAAAAAAATTATTCGCTCGGGATTTGATCTCAGGCAGGTTCCGCTGCGCTTGGTTTTGTCCGTTCCTCACTCAACAAGTGGTATCAGAGCGATACGTGCTTCTAATCGTTCATGTTCCTTACCATTTTTCTCAATGTTATAAAATGACCATGCATACATTTAATTATGAATTACATGTTTTAGGCATTTTTGGACATGCATACATTTTATATATTTGTATGCATTTGACTTTGGAAAAATCTCTACGCTAGATCATTAAGTGTCATTATTTTTGTTGAAAATATGACATGGTCCGGCTTGTTTATACGGTGTTAGTGAAACAATTGTGATTATTCCCAATATTGCTAAAGCGTGAGGGATTGGTTATAATGTTTTGTACTATTCCGGTTAAGTATGAAATGAGTCGAATTTAAGAGAAAGTATTATCCAATATTGCTAAAGCGTGAGGTTAATATTAGTATCTTACTTTCGGCGATAGACAAGTTGATCTAAAAATTAAACTGTCCAATATTGCTAAAGCGTGAGGATGAGATTCGATTTAGGACCGAATGTAATAGTTGCATGAGATTCAATTGACAATAATTGTCTACCTTCTCGAATTTACAATGGTCAATATTGCTAAAGCGTGAGACTTGCGTAAATGTCAAGAAGGATCTACTTTGCATTGTGAGATTTAAGAGTTAAATTTTTGTATTCTTGTTTATAGAGATTATAAAAAATAACGAAAACAATGTGAGGGCACTTTATAGAAAATTTAAATCCATATTATATTTAGTGTTTTATCATGATCTTTAAATATTAATTTCTGCTTTATTTTATCCTTGTGTAGACATAATGTCTGTGTCGAACCCGCTTTCGCGTATACTTGATACTCATAAGCTCCAGAGTGCTGTTAACTATAATGTTTGGCTTATGAATCTCAGTATTCTTTGCCAAACGGAGCAACTTGAATATGTTCTAGATCGTCCAATGCCCGCAAGGGTTTCGGATGATGCTTTAGATGAAGAAGGTGAGACGTTCAACAGATAGAAGGATGATGATCGGAAAGTCCGGTCATACATCTTGGGATCTATGGTACCGGAAGTACAGATGAAGTACATGTCGATGCTTGATTCCGGATCCATCTTGTTGCATTTGAAGGAACTATTCAGTGATCGACCTCAGATAGAGATGTATATGGTGGCTATTGAGCTTTTTCATACTTTCCTCCCGGAGGGAAAATCTATTAGCCCACATATGATGAAGCTAATAGATTGTATCGAAGAGCTCGGAAGGGTGGATATTCCTATTGATAATCGCCTCGGGAATAGTGTGATTCTCGCATCTCTTCCCAAGTCTTTCAAGGACTTTATCGTTAACTTTAACATGCATAAAATGCTTCCCACCTATTCTGAGTTGCACAACATGTTGCTGACAGCTCAAGATGACATTAATAAGAATAGTTCTGCATTAATGATCACTGGTGCTTCTTCTTCTGGACCTTCTCAGGCTTCTCAAAAGCCGGCTGGGAAGAAACAGAAAAAGAAGAAGAAAGTTAAAGGTAAAGGTCCAAAGGTTACTTCCGCAGGGGTTTCTAAACCAAATGTTAAGACAGATGTTGCAAAAGGAAAATGTTTGCAATGTGGCATACTTGGACACTGGAAACACAATTGTCCAAAGTTCTTAGCTTCTTTGAAGAAAGCTCCCTCAGGTATTTGCTTTCCAATAATTGACATTACACTTGCTTTTGATTCTAGTTCGACTTGGGGGTTAGACACCGCTTGTCCTTCTCATATCTGCAATTCGTTGCAGGATCTGAGGGAAACTAGAAGATTGAAGCCGTGAGAGATCCAGCTGCGAGTAGGGAATGAAGATTCTCTACAAGTTGAAGTAGTAGGAATTTTGTTTTTATAACTCTCTGATGAATGTAATATTAAACTTAATAACTGTTATTTTGTGCCGACTAT
>SKCR01018177.1:0-20358 GCA_019454045.1 Zanthoxylum bungeanum | reverse complement strand
CCAGTGACCCCTTTTGCCACAGTGTAGGAAGACGTCTTGGGATTTATCCTTTGTCTTCCTATAAGACTATGATGATTGAGCCTTGCCCTTCTTCTTCTTCTTCACACCCCCAGAAGTCTTCGGCCAAGCCTTGGCCTTCTTGGATGTCGAAGTAAAATGCGCCTCGCGCTTCTTGCCTTTCAGAAGCTCTGGCTCTGCCTCTTTCAGCATAGCCATTAACTCTCCAAGAATTTTCCTTGGTTCATCATATTATAGTTCATGATGAACCCGCCCCAGCATTCGGGCAGAGACTGTAAGATCAAATCTATGGAAGTCTCAACCTCGAAGGTAATGCCTAGCTGACCCAGCTGTTCGATGTCAGCAATCATCTACGACATGTAGTGTTCGATAGATGTACCCTATGACATACGAGAGCGAAAGAGTTTCTTCTGCAACTCATACTTCTGAGATTTAAGATTAGATCTATGAAGATCCTTCAACTTCAACATCATCGCATAAAGATCCAATCCATTGTTCTAACGACGAAACTGAGGAGTCATTGCAGTAAGCATAATGGATTGAGCTGTAAATTTATCATCACGATGAGTCTTCCAAAGCTCATGCTCTACTGGCCGCTCAAGTCTGGGCTCAGGCCCGAGAGGTCTTTCTATCACATAGAGCAACTTCTCAGCTCCCAGGACTATTCTGAGGTTCATTTCCCAGTCTGGAAAATTTACGCCGTTAAAGACATTCTCACCCATGATTATGTCCCTAACGCTTATCTTTCCAGCCATTTTGATTGCTATAGTCCAACTATCCAATCAAATGTTTCGGGTACACTCAAATGCAATGGTTACTATAGCTCAATTATATAACCAACTACAAATGGAGTAGTGTTGAGTACAGTCTAACTGTTCAAAGAAAACAATAAATGAATAATATTAGTTCAACTAATATATATAATAATGAGAACTAGTAATAATAGAGTGTGCATATCAGCGAGTATTAAACGAAATTGTAAATTTAATACTAGCCTCCCATTAATTTCGGCGAGCCTCTAACCCTCTGTTGAGTACTCAGGAAACCTAGTTTCCTAGTGGGCTAGGATCCCGTTAAATAATACACAACCTTGACTTTGGCCAACAAGCTGTATAAAATTTAACTAGGTAGATCTATAAGATCAATTGGATCACATCCAATTCCTAGATCCGGTAGGTGGACATCCAAGTCCGAAATATATATCTAATATATTTCCTAACCTGTTTCCTCTGAATCAACTAAGCATTGGCTTTGGCTCAACAAGCTTAATGATTTCAGTTAAGCGCGACCCATTGCAGTGGGAAAGCTTCGTAATCCACGTCGATGAACAAGAGTGACCTTGACTTTGGCCAACAAGTCACAACTGCCCAAGACATGCGATATTAACAAAGCTTTCATGGTTCAAACACATCCGTGATAGACAATGATCTTGACTTTGGCCAACAAATCAAAGCCAATCTTGGATCTTGAGAGAGAACCACTCAATGGAAGGAAACGCTTAATATTAATTGCAAGGGAGTTTTTATAAATTGGCAACCAACTTATTATCTTTGATTAGGTCTCATCATACACCCTTAAACATGCATTCTAAAAGCACAATAAGGCGCGATAAATATAATAATGATATGCGGATGGATATTCATATACATTTTGTTCCTTGAATAAATCTCTCTCTTTTCTTTTCCTCTCTCCCGCTAGCACTTTACATTCTTCTATTTACCCAATTACATAACATTATAAGAAACATCATTTACATTGAGGGGAATTGGTGAGAAGAGAAATACAATGAGAATAAGAGGTGATAGGCTGGACACACAGGTCCAATTTCAAATAAATACAATATTTACAACAATTTCTAAAATTACCCCCACCCATCTAATATCCATCCATATACATTATTCAAACAAATACATCCCAGCATTCACACATAGCATGTTGTCAATCAATGTAATCCAATTAATTAATTCTTCAATTAATGACCATCCAATGTTCATACAACGATTTGATTTGCGCGAGTCCAACTCGTTTAAGAATAAATACTCAAAGTAAGTATTCTTGAATTATATCGAACTACAATATTAAATCCAATTTAAATTTATTCAATACTAATTCAAGTTTAATTCCAAATTAAACAATTACACTTATTCTATTATAATATGCCCTTTTAGACTTGGATTCCAAATCCAATCCAAATGGTCTCAAAAGCCCATTTAGCATCCAATGCCAATTCTATTAGGTCCAATGGGCTTTAATTAATTCTTTAGGCATGGACTTTTGGCCATTATGGATCAAGCCCATAATTCCTTGGCCCATTTAGGAATCACCATATGCCATAAATTAATTTTGGCCCATTAGGCCCAATTAGATTATTAAATGCCCAAAGTCATATTTTGGACTTTTATGGAAATAGTTTAGGCCCAATTGGATCCAACCCAATTGTCCACAACCACACTTGGTCCAACTAAGCCCATTAATCCAAATATAACCAAATTAGCCCATTTAGTATTTTAGGGACTAATTTACATTAATACAATATTCCAAATATTACATTAATCCATTTTAAGTGTAATTAACATAACTAATTAATTAATCTAACATTTTCAAAATATTAATTAATATAATTAATCATGCTTATCATTCCAATTCATGTCCAACACAAATTGAAGCAAAATCAAGTCTCCAACAAGCATGCTAACTCACGGCAATGACAAGAAATTAATATCCAATTTGATTCTAATCCAAATAAATCAACATTCAACATATATATCATGCCATTAACACATCCAAGTGTCAAAATTTAAAAATCACCATGAGTTATACTAGGGTAAGTTTCGGCCAACTTAGGGAAATTAGGGAAATTTGATCCAATCAATTTTTCAACAATCCAACAATGCACAACTCCAAGTTATCATCATCTAACATCAACCAACAACTCAATTTTGAATTTTCATGCTCCAAACAAAAATTCCTAATTAAAGTTTATGAACCCTAGTTTTCAAAATCATATTTAGCAAGGCTCTGATACCATTGTAAGTCTCTAAGACATGCCGCAAGATCCTAAACATGATTATATGTGTGAAATAACAAGAAAAGTGGCGGAATCACTTACATCGTTAAATGGAGAAATTTCGAAATTTCCTCTTTGGATGAAGCTCCAAGCTTGTTGTTATGTTTTTTTTCTTTGGGTGAGTTTCCCTATCACCTAATTTGACTCCTCCAAGTGCTAGCTTTGTTGAAATTTTGAAGTAAAATTTCACAACAATGGAGAGAAGAATTCGGCCAAGGTGGAGAAGAATAGAGTGTTTTTTTCAAGACTTGGTGGTTGTATGTTTAAAGCATTAATTAAGCCAACTACTTACATCAACATTTGACCTTTGATGTAAGTCATGTGGTCCCACCACATTTAAATTCAAAATTTGAGTTGGCTTCCTTAACACACAACTTGACTTGGGCCCACCAAAGTCAAAGATATTTTGTGTTCCCAAAACACAAAAAGACACACGCAAAGTCACGGGCAATTTTATCGGTAGACTCGGCCACGGTTCCAATTCCGAACCGGAACCGAACCGATTTCAATCGATTCCGGTTCCGGTTCCAATCAGTTCTGGTTCTGGAACCGGAACCGTGATTGACCGGTTCAGTTGGGGTTCCACCCCCGACCGGTTCCATCGGTTCCAACCGGAACCGAAAGGTAGGGTTCTTGTTGGAACCGCAAAAAAAAGGCCTTAACGGCCATAAAAAAAAATTAAAATGAAATAGTTAATTCCTAATATACCCCTAATAACGGTAATAAAACGGTTATATTTAGGGGCATTTTTGGTATCAAAAAAAATTCTAAAACTCTATAAATATGGGTCATTTTTCATTATTTCAACACACCAATTTCTCAACTCTCTCAATTCCTACAATTCTCTTATTCTCAATCTCAATTAGTTATTATCATTCTCAATTAGTCAATTTTCTTATTCTTCTTACTTATTTCTTAAAAAAAAAATGGCAAGCTCATCTGAGAACATAATGTCAAATATGCTAACTCAAAAGAGCGGCCCTAATGTCGGTTCACAATCACGGAGAATAGAAGTTAAGGCTCGTTCCTCGGATGTTTTCAAAATTCATTTTCATTTAGACCGCCAAGACGATAAAATTTCAAGAGCAGTTTGCAACCATTGTGGGGTTTCCTACAAATTTTCTGGTGGATACGGAAATATCATCAAGCACCTGGAAAGACATCATGCGGTTGAACTTGGAATTGATACGACGCAAACTCAAATGGCCAGGTACGCATCATCTAGTAGAGGTACGAGTGCTGTAGATTTATTTAAATATTCTAATGCAAAAAATAGATAAGAATTTACGAAATTAACATGTATGACACATCTTTCTTTAAGCTTTGGTGAAAAACTTCATTTTACTAATTATGTGCATAATGCTTTAAATCATGTTGCATGTAGAATGACTCGAAACACAACAAAACGTCATATTTTTAAATTATACAAAGATAGTAAAATTATTTTAAATGAAATATTTAAAGAGATTAAAGGTTGTATTTCTATATGTTCTGATATTTGGAGTGACCATTGGCAAACACACTCATACATGGGTGTGACTTGTCATTGGATTGATGCATCATTTACCATGCAAAAATGACTTATTGCACTTAAAGTTTTTGATGACCAACATACTGCACAAAATATTTATAGAATGATGAAGGTAATTTTTTATGACTATGGTTTAGTAGATAAAATTTTAACAATTGGATTTGATAATGCATCTGCAAATACTGCATCCATCAATGATTTAAAAGAAATATGTCAACCAAATTTAGGGATACGACAACTAATAACCCCGAATTAGATAATTATTTATCTACAAATTTCGAGTTTCCTACTGAAAGTTTAGTTAGTAAAAATTTTAAAATCCTTGAATGGTGGAACCGACAACAAAATATATATCATGTTTTATCAATTATTACTAAAGAGATATTGGCAGCACCTATTTCCACCGTTGCGGTTGAGCAAGCCTTCAGCTTGGGAGGCAATATATTGGAAGCTAGATGATCTTTATTACATCCAAGCACTCTAGAAATAACAGCTTGTCTTGATGATTGGACTCGAGCTGATCTGAGACAACAAGAAGATGCCCCCGATGATTTTGAAGACTTGTTCGATAATGCATCTGCAACAACAAGTGCAAGCGGAATCACAGCTGAAGGATCAACTGATAATGATGATTGATAATTACAAAATTGTAAATTTCCAAAGGGGAAATATCTTAAAATTGTAATGGAACTACGTGAGCTTTGATTCCTCTCACCCTTGGAGGATACGTAGGCAACTTAAATTTTTTAAAATTTAAGTTCAAGCTCTTCAATTTAATAATTTTATTTATTTATTAAATTAATCTAATTTATTTTAATTTATTTTTGAAATTTTTTTAAAAGAAAAAAAAAAGGTTCGAACCAAACCGGAACCGGAACCAACCGGTTCGGTTCACGATTCCGGTTCCACTTAAGAGTGGAACCGGAATCGAACCGGAATTAACCGATTCGGTTTTGGTTCCAAACTTGTGGAACCGGGAACAGGCCGGTTCGGTTCGGTTCCAAACCGGAACCGAACCGCCGGCCAGGTCTATTTATAGGGTTTGTTTAATTCTGATTAAACGAATTTCCCATCGTGCCATAATTAAAATCCAATTTAATTAAATAATTATGCCTCGCAAAATTATTACGATAGTCATTTTCGAATTAATTTTAAATTAATTCGTTCGCCCGAATTAAAATCCAATTTTAATTTCATATTGAAATCCGATTTCAATCAATATATCTGATATATTATTTTAGCCACAAATAAATAAATTAAATAGAAAAATCAAATTTAACTATTAAATTTATTTTATCGATTAATTCTAAATTAATCGCGTTCTCTCTTCTATACGAAGTTAATCCTGTTGGGATGTATGCCCCAGAGCTACATGTGATGTAAACGGTTTCATGTGTTTTGAAATAAAACGATGCATTATTCATTTATCAAATTGTTTGTTTATTTTTCGCATATTATATATCTTCGTAAATACCGTAGATTACTTATGTACCTTCAGACTTAGTGTATGAGTGTCATACACCAGAGGATTTAAGTCTGAAGTTAGTAATCTTAAATAGTCCATAGAGAGAAAACAAAGCGGGTACTTTTTTGTGGTTTATCTATAGGTGCGGTCCATTCTATATTTGTATGGCGATCTTAATCGGATCGTCCATGTAGAGACATGAGAATGGAGGCACCTTGTATGATGCGATCATATAGGACTGGACCCAGATAGAAATGACATTCTTATAATATCCGTTAAGCAAAGAAAGTCATTTCAATCTACTTGATGGTCATATATGGATTGATCTTAATCCTGAGTGTACTACGAAGTCCTGCATGGCAGGCTGTGTCCTTCCTTTGATTACAAAGGTGAGGTTGGTGTAGCAGTCCCGACCAATAGCTACGTACTTTGGGGGCACAGTTTGTTTTGTAGCTGGGAACGTTTTACATAGACATGGAGTTCACTCCTTCTTGCGAGAAGTAGATGAGTATCTTTCTTAAGGGTTGATTCGGTACTTGAACGATTTGAGCGCTCAAGTCTTTCTATTATGAACAGAAAGATTAATATTCATAATAGTTATGAATAAATCGTTCATTAGAGAATCAATGGTACTTAAGGTAAAAATAATTAGAGGGGTATAACGGACATTATGACCCGGCTCTAATTACAAGATACTCGTGAAGGATCAATTCGTATGTAATGACTATATCGATGGACAACGACTTAGTTTGACTTAATATTTCATCTGCGGCAACGAGAGTGCAACTTCGGGGTTTTAGTGGAATAACCCGGAGTTAATAATTTGGAATATCTAATTAAGAGCTTAATTAATATTTCGAGATTATTGGAGCTCGGAACCGTGGGTCCATTTGGTCCCCGTGCTAGCTCGATTTACTATAGCGGATTTAATATAATTGGATAGTCTAATTATATACTCACAAAAGAATAAATATTATTAATATGATTAATAATATTAATTATGTCACACTTGAAACTATACATTAAAAGTTAATGTATGGTATTAATAATTATATGATAATTATTAAATATAAAATATTGAATTATATATATGATATAATTTAATAAGGCTAAGATTGTAATTTCTATATTATGGGTTTTGGAAACCCTTGATTTAATTTTGGAAGTAATGACTTTCAAAATATTAATCATATATTTAATTTGTAACATATATTGACTTTATGGAAAGTAAATAATATTGTTACAAAATTAATGAAGAAATAAAGGGCATGGCCGAATTCCTTGATGTATAAGGAATAGGATTTGTTTATTTTGGAAACAAAATTTAATCAAAAATCCTAGCCTTGGCCGAATTCCTTGGTGTATAAGGAATAGGATTTGTTTATTTTGGAAACAAAATTTAATCCAAAAATCCTAGCCTTGGCCGAATTCTACCTTAGGGAGGGGATTGGTTGTTTTGTTTGAGTGAAACAAAATTGACCTAAGTATAAAAGGAAAACTTGATTTTCTTTTGAGTAGTGCTCTCATTCCAAACCCTAGCCACCTTCTTCTTCTTCACAATTCTCTCAAAAGTTGAGAAACAATTTGAAGAACAAGAATAAGAAAAATATTATTAGTGTCTGATTTAATCTCTAAAACGTTTAGGGATTTGTTTGTGTGTGTAGCCCACACTACTTTCCATTGGTAACGATTTATAGCTCGGAAGATCTTGTGGCGTTGAAAAAATCATCTTCTCCATCATTCTTGAAGTCACGGCATTGAGGAACAATAATACCTCATTGCCGCACTTCATTTGTTACAATCGGGGCTCGATTTTGATTTTTTTTAATTCGGGTTTTGGGAAACACCTTGGGGACTTTTTGGGGCTGAGTTAGGATTTTTTTTAGTGGAAAATATCAGACCTAAAACGCTACAACAGGTCACGCAAATCAGGGGTTGGTTTGGGTGCAGTTCGCGTGTGTAACGGGTGTAAAACAATCCAATAATTCACTGCAGTTCGGGGGCTGTTCAGGTACTATTTCACGCGCATTCCGGGGCTGAGATATTGTCCGAAATAGAAGCTAAACTTCAGTATAAGTGCTGGTTCCATTCGGCTTTAAGGAAGGGAAGACAGAAAAAAATTTCAAGGTCGATCCGTGGGCCTAATCGCTTCCGCTGCGCGAGGAAAGCGTTTCCTACAATTGGCATCAAGAGCGAGGTTGAAAAGTGTTCTTAACCCTTCACTTTTTCAATTAAAGTTTCTGTTTTTAATATATTTATATGAGTTATAAATATGATATGCATGTTTAGATTAGTGGGTACATTGTGATATTCATATGATGAATGGTTTTATTATTTCATGTGATTAATGGATTTTGCATTGGTCGTAAATTTTTCCGGCTCTTATTTTTGTAGTTGGTTTTGTTTTTAGGATGTAAGGCCATAAGGCCATTGTTTACATTTCTTGTAATTTTAATTTTCAATGTAAAGTTTCAATTTTTGTAATTTGGAGCACCGAAGTCGCAAAGGGAGCCAACACCACTTTGAAGCGGGATTTGAAGACCAAGGAATGCCTTGGTGAATCTTTTGTACTAATTAGATTAGTATAGGAAAAATAAGAGCCCATTCAATGCAAAATATTTTTATGTTATATATATGTTTATTTCGAATTGTTTGAATAACATGTCATATAGCTTAGGGTGCCCAATCATGCATTTTACTTGCCATAACATGTCATAGATGCATTATCATTATAGACATAAAATTATGATTTTATGTAATTTAAAATATTTAAGTTAGAAAATGATATGCATAAAAATCAATTAATTAGATTAATTGGATTTATGGTTTAAAATTTGAATTCTAAAATATTGGGCTTAATTAGTGCATAATAAACTTCATTGGTATATAGGATGGAAACCCGGATATAAATTCCATAGCCGATTTCGAATGGACGGTAATATGGTCTGCACTCGGGATACAATTCCACGTACCATTGGATTTTATAACGCACTAAAATTTATTAAAATGTTTAATTAAAATTTTGACCTTTTAGAATTCCATAATTTTAGACTTAAAGTGTCTAGTATTTTAAGAGTTAAAATATAATAGCTCACTTATACCACTCTAATTAAATTAGTTTAATGGAGTATAACTGTTAGTAGAGACTAATGATATATTAGTGAAACAATTTTAATAGTTAAAATTGATTAGCTCACTTATGACATTCTAGTGTAAATAATAATTATGCTTTAGCCGCCATAAGTTTATCCACACTAGTTAAAATAAATTATTAGATATTTTAGATAGAAACCTTATTTTTTTTAAATAGTGAGTGGGAGAGGGATATACGACAGTATATCCCACGATCTCCGTTGTTAGTCCCAAAAGTGTGAGATTCAAAAGGCGCCTCGAGACGGCTTTGTTTTCATCCCCCTACGGATGGTGTCCATTTTGGGTCAATATCAGGTTTGGGGGTTCCGAGAGGATAGGATTCTAGATGTATCTTGAACTGACCTACCCTACGGCAGCACTTCACTCGTTAAGTCAAAGAATCCCGAAACGGGGGTTACACTACAAATGAGTAATTAACTGTTAATGAAATTCCTTGATCAAATAAAATGGTAGTTGTTTAATATAGGAATAAGAGTTATTCCCACATATATTAAATTGACTGAGATTGTCTCGATCTATCATGCGAGTACTTGACCTACCCTACGGCGGCACTTACTTGTGGGATGATAGATTTCCGTGATATAGTAATTCTCTTAGGTTTCTAATTCATTATTCATGGTTCATGCATCATGTTTAATTTTATGCCAAAATTCTTTGATGATTTTAATATGCGATGAATGAATGTTAAATGCATATTTATTTTATTTTTCAGCCATGGTTTCTCCAATTATTTCCATACTCTCAAACGATAAATTAACCGGGGAAAACTATGTTAAGTGGAAAAGTAACATGAACGCTATCATGGTCTGTGAAGACCTAAAGTTTGTCCTGATGGAGGAACGTCCTCCCGAGCTGGCCAGAAATGCTGGCCAAGCTGTGCGCGATACCTACCAGAAATGGGTCGCAGCAAATGAGAAAGCCTGCTGCTACTTGCTAGCAGGGATGTCTGAGGTTCTTGCTGCAAAGCATGAACCTATGGCTCTAGCATCTCAGATGATGGATTCATTGCAGGGCATGTTTGGGCAGCCTTCGGAGCGTCAACGCCATGAGCCCATGGTCTCAGCGATGACTGCTAGGATGAAGGATGGGATATCAGTCCGAGAGCACGTCTTAAGGATGATGACTTATCTCAACACTGCTGAAACTCATGGAGCTCGTATTGACGAGCGTACCCAGGTGACCATGATTATGGAAACTCTTCCGAAGAGTTTCCTGCAGTTTAAAAGCAAATATGTTATGAACAAGTTGTCTTTTACTTTGACCCAACTGTTTAATGAGCTCACCCATTACGAGTCCATGATTGTGGATCCTCGTAAGTCCAATGCATAGGCAAATGTTGCCGAATCTTCTAAATCTGCAAAGAATAAGAAGAAAAGCACTGGAAAGGCTAAGGGTAAGCCCATGAAAAAGAAGAACAAGAAAAGCTCCAAGGATGCCAAGCCCAAAGGAAAATGTTTCCACTGCGACAAGAATGAGCATTGGAAAAGAAACTGTCCTAAATACCTTGTTGAGCTAAAGGAGAAAAAGGAAACAGGTAAATATGATTTAATCGTTATTGAATCTCTATTAGTGGAGGATGATAAATCCGCTTGGATTATTGATTCTGGGGCCACTAACCATGTTTGTTCTTCTTTACAGCTACTTGATTCATGGAGGGACCTTGCTGAAGGTGATTACACCATGAGGGTCAGGACAGGGGATGCCATTTAGTAAGAGCAGTGGGAGTTTCCAGTTTAAATTTTATTAATAATAGTTATTTAAATTTGAACAATTTGTTCATTCCTGGTTTTCACAGGAATCTGATTTCTGTTTCTAGACTTTTGGATGATGGTTATTCAGTTTCTTTTAATAGCAATTTGGTTATTATTGGTAGAAATGGATTAACTATATGCACAGGAAACTCAGAAAATAACTTGTATGTGTTAAGACCGTTAACACATAGGTCACTGCTCAACACTGAAATGTTTAAGGTGAAAAACCTAAAACAAAATGGCCAAAGATTTCTCACGATGACACATATCTATGGCATCTTAGACTTGGTCACATCAACATTGACCGGATAAATAGATTGATAAAGAACGGAGCCTTAAACCAGTTAAAGCTCGGGACTTTACCAGTTTGTGAATCCTGTTTAGAAGGAAAAATGACCAAGAGACCTTTCACTGGAAAAGGTATAAGAGCCAATCAATCACTAGAACTAATACATTCGGACGTTTACGGACCGATGAATGTAAAAGCCCGAGGTGGTTATGAATACTTCGTCACATTCATTGACGATTATTCAAGATATGGGTATGTCTACCTAATGCATCATAAATCAGATACCTTTGAAAAGTTCAAGGAGTATCGTGCTGAGGTTGAGAACCAATTAGGTAAGACAATCAAAACTCTACGATCAGATCGTGGATGGGAATACCTTGACAGAGATTTCGAGGAATTCTTAGTTGAGCATGGGATAGTATCCCAGCTCACAGCACCTGGAACACCATAATAAAATGGTGTTGCAGAAAGGAGAAATCGAACCCTACTAGACATGATGAGATCTATGTTTAGTTATAGCTCACTACCTAGTTCATTCTGGGGATATGCACTGCAAACCGCAATGTATATCCTTAATGTAGTTCCATCTAAGTCTGTTCGTAAGACTCCCTTAGAGTTGTGGAATGGTCGTAAAACTAGTTTACGATATTTCCGCATATGGGGGTGTCCAGCACATGTGCTGAAGAATAAGACTACAAAGTTGGAACCACGTTCTCCGGTGTGCCTATTTGTAGGCTACCTGAAGGAGACTAGGGGTGGATTCTTCTACACTCCCGATGATAACAAAGTATTTGTATCGAAAAATGCTACGTTTCTAGAGGAGGACTACATGAGGGAGTTCAAGCCTCGTAGTAAAATATTACTCGAGGAGTTACTTACTTTACTGGTCGACCACACGCCATCGTCAACGAAAGTTGACAAATACATAGTACATTCACATCTGATAGTCAGATGCTGCCCAGTCAGAATGATCTACCATCTAGACGCAGTGGGAGGGTTGTGCGACAACCTGATCGCTACCTAGGGGTTGGAGAGGCACAAGTTTTCGCCTCCAGCGATGTTAGATGATCCATTGACCTATAGTAGTGCTATGGATGATTCTGACAAAGAGGAATGGCTCAAAGCCATGAACCTAGAGATGGAGTCCATGTACTCCAACTCGGTCTGGGAACTTATAGACCAACCTATGGGGTGAAACCCATAGGTTGCAAGTGGATCTACAAGAGGAAGAGGGATCAGATGGGAGGTACAGACCTTCAAGGCTAGACTAGTGGCCAAGGGTTATACCCAGAAAGAGGGAGTTGACTATGAGGAAACTTTCTCGCCAGTAGATGCTTAAATCCATCCGCACTCTTCTATCCATTGCCGCATATTATGAATATGAAATTTGGCAAATGGATGTCAAGACTGCATTCTTGAATGGCAATCTTGATGAAAGTATCTATATGATACAACCAGAATGGTTCATCACCCAAGGTCAAGAGCAAAAGGTTTGCAAACTGCAAAGGTCCATTTATGGACTCAAGCAAGCATCTCGATATTCGAATATAAGATTTGACTCCATAATCAAGTCTTATAATTTTGAGCAGAATGTTGATGAGCCTTGTGTATACAAGCGCGTCATTGACGGGAAGGTGGTTTTTCTTGTTTTATACGTTGATGATATTTTACTCATTGGGAATGATGTAAGGATATTATCAGACGTGAAAACTGGCTAGCTGACCAATTCCAAATGAAAGAATGATTTGAGAGAGGCAGTTATGTTCTTGGGATCCAGATACTTCAAGATCGCAAGAAACGACTGTTAGCTATGTCTCAGGCATCATATATCGACAAGATCCTTGTGCGATTTGGGATGCAGAATTCCAAGAAAGGCAATCTGCCTTATCGGCATGGAATTCATTTGTCGAAGGAACAGTCTCCTAAGACACCTCAGGATGTTGAGGAAATGAGACATATCTCATACGTCTCAGCAGTTGGTAGTCTCATGTATGCCATGTTATGCACGAGACCGGACATTTGTTTTGCAGTGGGATTAGTCAGTAGGTTTCAGTCAAACCCAAGATTGGATCACTGGGTGGCTGTGAGACACATTCTCAAGTATCTTAAGAGAACGAGAGATTCTATGCTTGTATATTCCGGTGAGGATATAATCCTTAGGGGATATACAGACTCTGATTTTCAGACAGATGTTGATTCCAGAAATCTACATCTGGATCAGTGTTCACCCTAGGTGGTGGGGCTATTGTATGCGGAAAGCAATCTTGTATTGCTGACTCCACCATGGAGGCTGAATATGTAGCGGCTTGTGAAGCGGTTAAGGAAGCAGTCTGGCTCCGTGAATTCTTGGGAGATCTGGAAGTTGTTCCAGATATGGATAGACCACTCACCCTCTATTGCGATAATAGTGGGCGGTGGCAAACTCCAAAGAACAAGAAGCCACAAGAGAGGGAAAGCATATAGAGAAGAAATATCATCTCATCAGGGAGATAGTGCAGAGATGAGACGTTACCGTCACAAAGATTGCATCCGCAGAGAACCTTGCTGATCCGTTTACAAAGACCTTGCCGGCTAAAGTTTTTTGAAGGTCACCTAGATGGTCTAGGATTACGTGACATGTCCCATTTTCTCTAGTGCAAGTGGTAGATTGTTGGGATGTATGCCTAGAGCTACATGGATGTAAACGGTTTCATGTGTTTTGAAATAAAACGATGCATTATTCTTTATCAAATTGTTTGTTTATTTTTCGCATATTATATATCTTCGTAAATACCGTAGATTACTTATGTACCTTCAGACTTAGTGTATGAGTGTCATACACCAGAGGATTTAAGTCTGAAGTTAGTAATCTTAAATAGTCCATAGAGAGCAAACAAAGCGGGTATTTTGTTTGTGGTTTATCTATAGGTGCGGTCCATTCTATATTTGTATGGCGATCTTAATCCGGATCGTCCATGTAGAGACATGAGAATGGAGGCACCTTGTATGATGCGATCATATAGGACTGGACCCAGATAGAAATGACATTCTTATAATATCCCGTTAAGCAAAGAAAGTCATTTCAATCTACTTGATGGTCATATATGGATTGATCTAATCCTGAGTGTACTACGAAGTCCTGCATGGTAGGCTGTGTCTTTGATTTACAAAGGTGAGGTTGGTGTGTGTAGCAGTCCCGACCAATAGCTACGTACTTTGGGGGCACAGTTTGTTTTGTAGCTGGGAACGTTTTACACATAGACATGGAGTTCACTCCTTCTTGCGAGAAGTAGATGAGTATCTTTCTTAAGGGTTGATTCGGTACTTGAACGATTTGAGCGCTCAAATCTTTCTATTACGAACAGAAAGATTAATATTCAATAGTTATGAATAAATCGTTCATTAGAGAATCAATGGTACTTAGGTAAAAATAATTAGAGGGGTATAACGGACATTATGACCCGGCTCTAATTACAAGATACTCGTGAAGGATAAATTCGTATGTAATGACTATATCGATGGACAACGACTTAGTTTGACTTAATATTTCATCTGCGGCAACGAGAGTGCAACTTGGGTTTTAGTGGAATAACCCGGAGTTAATAATTCGAATATGTAATTAAGAGCTTAATTAATATTTCGAGATTATTGGAGCTCGGAACCGTGGATCCATTTGGTCCCCGTGCTAGCTCGATTTACTATAGCGGATTTAATATAATTGGATAGTCTAATTATCACAAAAGAATAAATATTAATATGATTAATAATATTAATTATGTCACACTTGAAACTATACATTAAAAGTTAATGTATGGTATTAATAATTATATGATAATTATTAAATATAAAATATTGAATTATATATATGATATAATTTAATAAGGCTAAGATTGTAATTTCTATATATATGGGTTTTGGAAACCCTTGATTTAATTTTGGAAGTAATGACTTTCAAAATATTAATCATATATTTAATTTGTAACATATATTGACTTTATGGAAAGTAAAATAATATTGTTACAAAATTAATGAAGAAATAAAGGGCATGGCCGAATTCCTTGATGTATAAGGAATATGATTTGTTTATTTTGGAAACAAAATTTAATCAAAAATCCTAGCCTTGGCCGAATTCCTTGGTGTATAAAGAATATGATTTGTTTATTTTGGAAACAAAATTTAATCCAAAAATCCTAGCCTTGGCCGAATTCTACCTTAGGGAGGGGATTGGTTGTTTTGTTTGAGTGAAACAAAATTGACCTAAGTATAAAAGGAAACTTGATTTTCTTTTGAGTAGTGCTTTCATTCCAAACCCTAGCCACCTTCTTCTTCTTCACAATTCTCTCAAAAGTTGAGAAACAATTTCGAATAACAAGAATAAGAAAAATATTATTAGTGTGTGATTTAATCTCTAAAACGTTTAGGGATTTGTTTGTGTGTGTAGCCCACACTACTTTCCGTTGGTAACGATTTATAGCTCGGAAGATCTTGTGGCGTTGAACAAATCATCTTCTCCTTCATTCTTGTAAGTCACGACATGGAGGAACAATAATACCTCATTGCCGCACTTCATTTGTTACAATCGGGGCTCAGTTTTGATTTGTTTTAATTCGGGTTTTGGGAAACACCTTGGGGACTTTTTGGGGCTGAGTTAGGATTGTTTTTTAGTGGAAAAAATCAGACCTAAAACGCTACAGCAGGTCACGTAAATCAGGGGTTGGTTTGGGTGCAGTTCGCGTGTGTAACGGGTGTAAAACAGTCCAATAATTCACTGCAGTTCGGGGGCTGTTCGGGGACTGTTTCACGCGCATTCCGAGGCTGAGATCTTGTCCAAAACAGAAGAAAAATTTCAGTATAAATGCTGGTTCCATTCGGCTTTAAGGAAGGGAAGACAGAAAAAATTTTCAAGGTCGATCCGTGTGCCTAATCGCTTCCGCTGCGCGAGGAAAGCGTTTCCTAACAAATCCCAGATTAATTCTTGCCGTAATTAATCCCAGATTAATTTTCTCTCTCATAATTAATCTCAGATTAATTCTATCTGAGTCAAATATCATTTGTAATCTTTGGGAACGACCCAAGAGATTCCTGGATATGTTGGCAGTAAATACGGTTTATCGGACTATCCCCAACACGTGCGTACCATGTACCATGTTCTCACCGATTTACAAGACATGGCTGGCTTCTAGTAAGTACCGTGCCTACCCAATTCTCCAGAAATATTCGCTGAGGAATATCATCTATATCAGGCGTAGTAATACTAATATTAGTATAATACGTAATACTCACGATCCAGTATCGGTGTGACATGCTAGGCTCTAGGGCTTGCTCTGTAACTGCCCCGTACGAAGCATATATCGGATCCTGAGTAACTAATCTTTGTAATCGGGAAGTCATGACCTAGCCATACTCCGCGATAGCTGCATCTTTAGGAGTACTAGTTCCGTATCCTGTGTGACCATTATCTCCATATGACTGAAGTGATACTCCCCATCTTGACATCACATCCAATACACTACGATTCTCAGTAAATCCAATACAGGCGTACACAGAACTGTTAAAGCTCCAGACGACCAATACTAAAGTAAACTGATTGTCGCAAGTAATAGCGACGTAAGTCTCAGGGTAAAGATCACATACATCTACCCTGATTCGGATTCCCATAGACACATAGTCATACTACCAACGGCTAACAGAACCTCTTATTATACTTGCATAAGTATCCAATACTTAAATATATGAGAACTATGTCGTTAAGCTTCCATAACGCGTACACGTGTAATACTAGTTTATTCCGCATTATTAATGTCCAGTCTCGATAATACTTCGACTATGGATATTTAATGATTAAACCGTTCATAGATTAATACTATCTCATATCTTATTAATCTGATTTAACCATATGGACTTTTATCATTAATATATATCCAAGTAATCTAATTACAATAATGATAAAATAGCAATTTCATTTTGTCACATAAATAATTTGTACAAAAACACAATTTTCACCAATAGAGCTATTTATAAGTAAGATTTTGCACTACTCTAACCAATTGTATTTAATGCCAACTAATTACATTTTTTTACCAAAAACCAAAATATAATGATATGTGAATGGAGTATACATTTATTGAAAGTTAAATAAATAATGCTTAAATTTATTACTTTTTTTTTTAATTAACTTAAATTTATTACTTAATAACATAATTATTTAATTTTCTTAATCTTTGAAAAAAAAAAACATATAAGACGGAGGAGTACTATACATCAAGTATCAGCGGAGCGAATGCGGGGAACTCTTTAAAACCTGATAGTAAAGAACAATTTATCAAATGACTAAGCCTAACTATATTCTGTTTAATTTAATATACTAGTTAGTTATCTTGGATAACTGACAATGTTAATATAGCCACTCAAATACCAAACTCCCCGTTATTGTAAAATTGCTTTTAGAGATTTCTGTATACGTTTTTGAGTCCATATCGTGAGAGGAGTTGTGTTTATAGCTATTGATGAATCTCTCTACACACTTTTTTGAATATATACTAGTAGATAATAGGTCGGGTATCGGATGAGAATCAATATCTATATTTGATCCGTTCAATTAATTGATATAAAAAATTATACATGTAATCTGTCAAATTTATTGGCCCTGCAGGCCCCTTTCACATGTAATTTTTTTTTGATAATATGGATATATCGATATGCATACCCATCTGTCTGAACAATAAGTATATAAAATTATATCCGTAAATAATTCTAATACAGAGGCCACTATAGTCCCATCTCTTTGGAGATTTTTATCATCTCTATTACATAGTGAAGCATAGTATAGGAACCAAAGTTTAATTTCAATGTCCCAGTTGCTTCAAATAGACATTTTAAGGTTGCTTCTTGTTTTGTTATCATCCATATTACATAGTAAAGCATGGCATGGTAGGGGTGAGCATCGGTTCCGGGTCTACCCGGAACCGGTTGAAACGGGACCGAAAATCCGGGTTTGGAACCGGAACCGGTTGTAACCGGTCCGGTTCCGGTTCCAAATATAAGGAACCGGTTGTAACCGGTCCGGTTCCGGTTCAAGAATAATCGGAACGGAACCGGACCAGAAACCATAGACCCGAACGCGACATAATTTACCCCAAAGGGCTGCTGATCATTTAACCCTCTAGACAATGGATTGCAACATTGGAACAATTGATTCCGAAAAGATTAATGGGAAAATCTTGTTTTGCATGAACAGTACAAACAGAATTGAAAAGAGCCGGCAGGCTGCTGAAGCTGGTGCTGTTGGGTGATCATATTTAAACTATACCCTTGCCTTACCACCTTCCTACTTCATTAGTTGAATCTGATGATGCTCAATATATCATAGCCTACAACAACTCAATCAAGTACCTCACATCACTTACTTTGTTCGATTACCTATATATTCTTCATGAATTATTCCAATTTACTAACTTTATGCATCATGTTGCTTAACATTAACAGGAACCTGGTGGCATCCATCAAGCCATCTCCAGAAATGGCTTTCTTCTCATCCAGGGGACCGTCCAAGATAGATCATAATATCATCAAGGTATCATCCATCATCAAGGTATCATCCATCATCAAGCATTTTTTAGTAATTAACTTCCTACAGGTCCAGTTTATAATTTATCATATCCATTATTTGATATTTCAGCCTGATATCACTGCCACCTGGATGAGCATATTTGAGGCCTTCTTTGAATCAATAGGGCCAAGTAAGAGACCAAGTGACAAATGCAGAATTCCCTTCAATGCTGTTTTTGCCTTCTGTTTATTGCTGCTTCTGTTTCAGTGTTTCTGCTACAACTGTTTCTCTGCTTCCTGGTTTCTCTGCAGCTGTTTCTGCTTTATTCTTCTTCTTTTGTTGTTCTTGTTGTAACTTGTATTGCGAAGAATTATGTAATATTTTATTCACGTGTGATATATAATTACATTTTTAATGTTTGACAAATGACAATGTTATATAAATATGGTAATTCGGAACCGGACCGGAACCGGACGGAACCGAATTGGAACCGAATATAGGGTACCCTTTTAAATTGGGTAGGTTCCGGTTTCACTTAATTAGGAACCGAATTTTTCCGGGTAGGTTCCGGTTCCATGCGGAACCGGAACCGAAACCGGTTTTGCTCACCTCTATGGCATGAGAACCAAATTTTAATTTCAATGTCCCATTGACTTGACTTTTTAAGGTTGCTTCTTGTTTTGTTAATTGGGTTGCATTTTTGGTTCAAGCTTAACTCTCTGAAAAAAAAATTAATAAATTAAATTAAATTAAATTAAATATAATGAATAGTCAAATAAAATATTTTGAGGCCAATTACCTTATTTAATTTAAAATTTCACTAAAATTAAGATATTGAACGTCCAATATAAAAAGTATGGATGTCCGTTTTGCATCTACAAAGGCAGATGCCTAGCATATGAGTTGGCCGTCCACAGAGACGCTCTATCTTAAATTTAGGATAAAATTTTAAATATTTTCGTACATGCATTTAATAAAATAATTGGTGTATAAATAGTTCTAATATATTTAAATAACACTTTAACTTATTTTCAGCTAACCCAACCCAATCAAAAACACGCAATAAAGGTAACTTACAAATCTTAAAACAGAAAAATTATTACTGAAGTTGAGTTTTTTAGCTAAATTTCGAAATTTGTGAGAGATGTAAGGATTGCCTTCAGAAATATAAGAGTGAATTGTGAAGGAAAGAAAAAAAAAAAGTGAAATCAAGGGTAATATTATCCACTTTTATTTTTATTGGTTTATAAAAATTTTTTATTTGAATTGAGGTCAATTTATATTCGGATCAAGTAAATGAGTCATTTTCGTAATTTCCATTAAAAAAAAGAAAGAAAAAAAAAAAAAAAAAAAAACCTTAACCAATGAACATTAGTAGATACTGACCAAACTAGGAGCATTTGTATTTGGGTATAGATTCTGATTTTGCAGGGGTAACAATGGCTACTTATATTATTAATGAGCTAATAAATAAACAAATTTTGATAACTGTGACCGCTAAAAGATATTCCCATTATTTGTCCCAGAGAAATAATCAGCTATTTAAAAAAATAATA
>SKCR01018176.1:0-20516 GCA_019454045.1 Zanthoxylum bungeanum | reverse complement strand
CTCAGATTGAAGGGTTATTTTTATATTCCACAACTTGTAAAAGAGCTCAAAAAAACTTAGTGATAGAGAGATAAAACTTGTCGGTCTTGAACATAGCTTGTAATAAAATTTCCCTTCTTTGTTCCCGTGGATGTAAGTTGGAACCATTCTCCGCTAAACCACGTTAAACCTTTATTTTCTCTATGATTTTATGTTTGCTTGCCAAATTTGCTTTGATTCCCAACTAACCAAACAAATTTACTACTTTGAGGAGATTTATTCGAGATGTGTAAATTTCTCAAATTATCTCTGTAACGAAAAACAACCGTCAACAAAATTATATTAGACAAAAATTCTATTTTGTCTATGAAAAAGTTAAATTCAACAGGCATATAATTAATAACATTGATGTTTTAGGTAATTTCTCAGAGTATATGGATTAAGTAGATCATTAACTCAAACTCGAAATACTAAAAAGGAAATATACCTATAATCTTGCTTTAAGCCGAGTTTTAAATTTGATTTGGATAAATAATAAAAAATTATGTTATTTGATAAATATATCCTATTTCATAATATTTGTACGTAGTATCCATAAAATAGCCTCTACCAATTTTGATTATTTATCTACTACATATCAAATATTATAATTAATTGTCAATATAAAAATTTGATAAATAAATTATTATATTTGTTTATAATAAAAATAATTTATTTCATGTGTAAAAAAATTAATCTAGCTCTTTTGAGCCAATTCGAAATTATTATAGATTAAAATATGATGATATTTTACGTTATAATAATTTGATAAATTCTTCTACCATTCAATTATTCAATTTAAGGAAAAAAAATTGTAACTTCTTTTTTTTTATTAAAAAAATCAACTAAATGGGGGTGCCATTATACACAGAAAGGGGAAAACATCACCACTCGACATAAAATCACATGTTGATTGTAGCTAGAAAAGTAGGTATGTACGGTTGAGTATTATTATGATTGTCATTGTCCTTCTCCAACAACTAGTGAAGAATTTACTAATATTTTAATTAAATCTTATTATTATTATTATTTTGGAAAATTAGGAAGATAATTTATAATTTTAATTCATTGTAAACAAACTGAATTGAGTGGATCATATTTTACTATGACATCCAAAAAATTTCAAGGTGATCATCACTCCAATGTACATATATTCTAGAGTGATATCAGTCACTTTGATGTATTGTCATTATGGGTTGATGTCAGTTACTCCAACATACTTTCATTTCGAAGTAATGTCAGCCTCTCTGGTGTATTTTCACTCCGGAATAAAAGTGCATTTTCACTATGGTGCATTTTCACTCCATAATGAAAGTGCAACCTGATCTATTTTTTTTTCCCAAAGTGATCATCACTCCGGTAGAATTCCATTCCGGAATGAAAGTGCGCTCTGATGGACTTCCATTCTGAAATGGTCATCATTGCGGTGGACTTCCCTTCCGGATCACCACTCCATTGGGTTTTCATTTCGAAATAGTCATCACTCTGGTGGACTTTCATTCTGATGTGATGTCATTCACTTTGGAATGAAAGTGCACTCTGGTGGACTTTCATTTCGAAGTGATTATCATTCCAGTGCACTTTCATTCCGGAGTGAAAGTGCACTCTGGTGGACTTTCATTCCGGAGTGATGGGTCATCACTCCAGTGGACTTTTATTCCGGAGTGATCATCACTCTGGTACACTTTCACTCAGAAATGATAGTGGACTTCAGTGGACTTTCATTATGAAGTGTTCATCACTCCGGTCCACTTTCACTCCGGAATGAAAGTACACTCCGGTGGACTTTCATTCCAGAGTGATCATCACTCCGATAGACTTTATTCCGGAGTGATGTCAGTCATTTCGAAATGAAAGTGTACTCTGGTGTACTTTCATTCCAGAATAATCATCACTCCTATTCACTTTCGTCATTCTGATGCACTTTCACTCTGAAATGAAAGTGCACTCCGGTGGACTTTCATTATGAATTGATTATCACTCCGGTGAACTTTATTCTTGAGTGATGCCATTCACTTCGGAATGAAAGTACACTCTGGTATACTTTCATTTCAGAGTAATCATCATTCCGGTCTACTTTCATTCCATAATGATAATCGCTCTAATGTACGTTCATTCCGGAATGATGTCATTCACTTCGATTTACTTTCTTTCCGGAGTGATGATAGTCACTTTGGTGTATTTTAATTCCGGAGTGATCATTACTCTAGTGTACATCTATTTCAGAGTGATGCCAGTCACTCTGATGTACTTATACTTCGAGGTGATGTCAATCACTCCGGTGTACTTCTAATCCGGAATGATCATCATTCCGAATAGATGTCAGTGGGCCTACTAGGCTAGAAACTTCTCAAGCTCAAGATGAAGCGTAACACATGAAGAAGTATCTGGAAAAGAAAACAAGTGGATTGAAGCAATTGAATCAGCTAGCAAACAAAGTACTTGAACGATAAAGCGGTAAGCATGTGAAACTACAGTGAAATGTAGGTGAAGCAAGCGGCTCTTGGTGTGCTACTTATCCTCACTTAGTATATATAATAGATATACTTGACATAACGTGCAAATAAAATATGCGAGAATATCAAAAAAGCGTAGATCTAGGAAGCTGCCTCTTGAAACTGGAAAATATTACTAAACAAATGTAGTATCACATCATTCTTATAATAATATAATAATATCTTTTTATGTGTGTTATAAAATTAAAAAATTATCAAATAAATAGTAATTATGTTTAATACAACTACACATGTCATTAGTGGTGTCGCTAGAATGTTGGTTTAGTGGAGACAAAATTTGATTTTCACAAGTAGTGTTGGATACTCTTCATTATATCGGAGGCAATCAAAATTATTTAATTAATAAATCAGATTTTTTTATTAATTTATATGACACATTTTTATAAAATTTTCAATTGAACGGGGGCCATTGCTCCAGTATTTGCAGGGGTGACCCTGTGGATAGCTGACACAAGTGGCCAGAGGCCAAAATTAGGAGCCTCAAGTTTAAGAAAATTAGTA
Organism: Zanthoxylum bungeanum; assembly: GCA_019454045.1. NCBI lineage: Eukaryota > Viridiplantae > Streptophyta > Magnoliopsida > Sapindales > Rutaceae > Zanthoxylum > Zanthoxylum bungeanum. The sequence goes on along the minus strand of SKCR01018176.1, from coordinate 17,481 downwards.
CCCCTTACACTAAAAAAATCAAAAAAAAAAAAAATCTTACTTTTATTAGTGAAATGTTACATAATTTATAAATTCTTCTAGAACTTCCAAAATCTCAAAACCACCTCTAAATATTTATTAATTATGATATCATGTCATTTATACCTTCGTTATATGAAATAACTAATCAACTTGTAAAGAAAATTAGCAATACTTTGTGTGAACTCGATGCATAATTTTGAGTTTTCTAAAGTCACTATGTCCGTTTTACAAGTCAAAATGATGCTACTCCATCTTTATGTTTCGTGCAAGTTTTGAGTTTGAAACTAAAAGTATAATTATTTGCCGTCCTAATTCAAATGGTCCATGCACGTTTCCATAGTTTCATTCAAAGTCGAGGAAAACATAAAAGCCGCGTTGATAACCTTTGCAATATATTGAAAAGGTTAAAAAAATATATATATAAATTTTAATCTCGGTTGTTAAATATTTTTCATCTAATTTTGAAACACTTATTATATTTGAATAGTTTTTTAAGTATTTAAGTCATTTAATATTAATCGGATGAAAATAACTTAAAATTAACGAAAAATATTTAACATCATGGATTAAAATTTATATAAACTAAAATGTCATTATTTTAATTTGCATTATAGTTTGAGTGTCATTTTCCTAATTTTAAATTCCATCAAAATTTTCCAAACGCCAGTTGAATAGTTTATATACTTTTGGTGGGCAATTTGATTCTTTTCCTAATTAATAAATTTGTCCACGGAAAAGTAAACGGTCTTTTACTAATTTTGAAGTATTTTTTTTTAATTTAAGGGTAGGCAAATTCAAATATAATTTCTTTTACTTCTCTTAAGACTCGAATTCAGGGTGGTAAATTATTTTAAGATTAATAGAAACCAATTTGATTATGTTTTTTAGGACAAATAGAAATATATAATAGATAGTTAATGAAATAGTACTAGCATGAAACGGATTTTTTATGAGTTTTAAAATATAATTGAAAACAACAGTTAATTTCTCGGGACAAATAAGGGTTTTGGTTATTTTTCAAGTGATTAATAATGACGTAATGGCATGTTCGGTTGAACAAATTTTAATACGTGAACAAGTTTTCATGTCGTCTGAACGAGCAAACCAAAAGCTATCTGTTCATGGATCGTTCGAATGAGATTCTGAACTATTCGTACAAATGTCATATAATTTTTCTATTTTTATTTTTTTTCTGTTTGTTAATTCAATAAGGTCCATAGATGGGCAGCCAAGTTCAGATATTAGGATTAGTTTATGATTTTAGTTTATATAAAGTAGTTCTTAAATCCTCAATATTATTTCATATTTCAATTTTATCAATAAAAAGATTCAAATTTCTCTTTTGGTCAACTAGACTATCAATTTCTAAAATATTCATTTTAGAGTGATAATCTTCAGTTCTCCAGGAGCATGCCACCTGTATATTAAAAAGAAAAAAAAATATATCGGACGGATAGAAAAACTGCAAAAGTACAAAATCTCTTATAGCCATGGTCAGGATTGATCATAGATGATCTGTGGATTAACTGATATTAAGCATTAAATTAGATGAAAGTATTTATGGTGGGTGAGATCTTATTTTTAGGTGAATAAAATCTAAAGAGTCTAAGCTGGGTATCATGGAAGGAGCTCAATATTTCAACTAAATTAACACTCAATACCTTGCCAGAAAGCAGCCTGATCATGAGTTAGATATTATTAAAGTTTAGTGCAATACAAAAAAAAGAATGGAAAAGATTAAAGTCTAGCCTAAAAGAATGTTTAGAATATATCAGTCTCGTTAAAATTTTAATGAGTACAACCAACAAAAGAAAGCCTGAGAAATCTGAAAAAAAAAAAAAAAGCCTCTTACTACAATAGAAAAATACAAGATATTGCGACTAAAAAAGTGTGGCTAATAAATATGTGGTTAATAAATGATAATATATAATTTCATCATATTTTACTAAAATAATTATGGTGTGTGTTTAAAAAAAATTGATGGTGAGTAAAAATTAAGAGTTTGTTGTAAATTAGATGGGCCCTTACATTTATTTTTTATATTTTAGCATGTTCCATATTATTTAGGGATAATGATCTTAACCTAATATCTCTCTATAAATAGAGAGCAAATTTTGTATATAAAATCATTCATAATCAATAAGTACAAGGTATTATCTTCTATTTCTTTGCTCTTATTTTATAACACGTTATCAGCACGATCAACTTCTATTCAAAAATTTTCTATATAAAAAAAAAAAAAAAAAAAAAAAAATTAGCGAGTACATCACAAAATTTGGCCTGAAGCCAAGTCATGATGATGATTAAACATGATCAAATAGTTTGATCATATTTGGATGATGATAAATTGGCAATGCCCGTGGTGTGAATGTGATATGATTTTGTTTAAAGTATGGTCTGAAGCCAATTGAACCAACAAAGAGTAATAAAACACGTTAAGGCATCAGAGTATAAATATGGCCTGGCCCTGAAGCCAATTCATCATCATCACTCAAAGCCCGAATCATATTCTGATTCGTGTGGCTTTGATGGCTTTGCATCATCCCGCTAATCGTATGCTTTTGAGTTTGGTGATGATGATGGCATCATAGTATAAATAATGTTATCGGTATCTGAAGTTTGGAGTTTTTAATATTAGAACCCGTAATTCTAAATCACTATATCATGTTTTTATTGTTGTTTATTAGTATATTATGTGGTTGTCATTAAGTTGAACCCTCCACATCAGAAAATAAGTACCATAATTTTTTTGATTTATTTTTATTCACTTCATGGTTATGATAAGATATAAGAGAAAAATTAGAACATTAAGTTCTAAACTCATTAACTATTTATTAAATTAGAACTTGTAATTCTATATCTACAAAATAATTATAGAACCTGAAGTTCTATAATTACACTACAATTAAAAACCTTAAGTTCTAACCTCAATCAATTAGACAATATATTAAAACATGTAGTTTTAAATCTACCATAGAACTTGATGTTTTGAATCTATAATATCATATATATGAACTTGAAGTTCTAAATATTAATCTTATCAATCATATATTGCAATTCTAAAATATAATTCTCTTTTAGGACATGATGTTCTAAATATATATGTAAGATCGGAACTTTAAGTTCTAGGTCAACAAATTATTTTTCAAGTGAACCTAAAGTTCCAATACGTGTAATTTTTGGTTCATACATATTTATGTGATGTTTTTTTATTTTTTTTATTATATTATATTTTCTATTATATCTTTATTTTTTTGAGTTATATTATATATATTATTATTGCTGCCATAAGTTTACAATAATAAAGAGCTAATCAGATCTGAAGTTTAAATTAGCATTTATTATAAAAAATTATAGTTCTTAACTATAATTTATAAATAAAAACATAATGTTCCTATAACACGAAAATAAGTTTCTTAACATTCCCGTTAGTGAATGTTAATTCTCACTAAGTATAGATATGATATAAAAACTATACTGCAATAAAAGAATAAGGTTCTGGTATATGGAATCTTAACAAGTGGAACTAAACTATACATCGAAAACGCTTCATATTCAGCCATATCCAATAGAAATATGTCGAATTTAAAGATATCCACCGAAATGGTTATCATATTAAGGCACAAGTATATAGTTACTATTGGAAATTACAAATAAATTGGAACCTGAAATTCTTAGTTGTAACTGTCAAAACCAAAAGTTGTACATCTATCATTTTCATATATGAATCTAATTAGAAAATTAATCATATAAATTAGAACTGAAAGTTCTAATATAATTTTTAAATCTAAACCTGAAGTTTGGAGTTATGAATTTTAAAAGAGAATTCGAAATTTTAGGGAATAAAATAGAACTTGAAGTTCTAAGTTACAACTTTAAATATTTAGAGCCTAAAGTTCTAAGCTTATAGTATCATATATATGAACCTGGAGTTCTATACATGAATATGAAAATTTTATTTTGGATGTCTTATTATACCATTTTATTTCATAGGGTATAGATATTGAAACGTGAATCCAAGCTATGTGCTTGGAATGCACCATTAAGGAAAATAAATATCTCTAAAGGATGAATATTTTCTTCTGCCATATTTTGCAAGAGAGCTTGAAGCTTTGTCTACTTTAGTAAAACATAGTTGGTCTACTATCAATTTGTCAACAAGTGTTATATTTTATCAACAAGTAAATTTTTTTAAATGATGATTAATGAACGTAAATAACATACATACATACATACATATATACATATATGAGAATTTAATATGGCTGTTGATATTGAAAAAACACATGTTCAGACCAACCAATATGTCATAAACTAAAATCAATTTTTGAAAATAAATATATTATTATATATTATTTCAAAATTAATTAATATATAAATAAATAATATATACATATATATAGTGCCATCATAGACTTATATTTCCCTCCAAATTCTAAATCTTTACTTTCCCTACAACTTATCACAAATCAATTGATTTTTTGTGTCCCACAATATAAGGTGTAATATTTCCAATTACTTTAGCAATGTGGGTTTCCTCTTTGCAATTTTCCTAATACTACAAACTATACATAACAATCCTCCATTTAGCTTGTAATATTAAGTTAAACTATGTTTCATGCTTAAAGAGAAAATATCTTTTGCTTTAAACCACTTCTTAGTGTCAGTATTTCAAAATTATATAAAATCATGATGGCAAGTACCTTAAATCAAGATTTTATTAAATACAATTAGAAATACTACACACATGATCCAGTTATTGTATAATAAAAATTCACCATTAATTTAGCACTAATATGGCTTTGTGCTACATTCTGAATTCATGAACATTTATAAAGTTTCCCAAACTTTTGTCAAAGCAGCACCACTTTTTGTGCTCATCTAGGTGAATTTTCATTTGCTAAATTTCATTAAGAGAATTGATAAGATTTTTAGCAAAAGTTGGGTTTCTATTTTTAGTAAATTTAACTAAATTACTTTAAACCCAAAACAACAGAAGTTCTTCTCACTAAATCTCTTGTAAGACAAGGATCTTCTAGATTTCTACAAGTTATGACATACACTATAGTGATTATTCTATTAGAAATTAGTTGTCTCAAACTGATATGTCTAGATATTCTAATGTAAATTTTATTAAATACCATAGACATAATAGCTTGACTGTCACAGTGTAAGGATATGGCTTGCATCGGTCGTGGCCATAATTTTATATTTAATAGCATATTTCTCAACCATTTTGCCTCCTTATATGTCGCTACTAAGGCTATAAATTCAAATTTTATTGCGGAATGAGTTATACATATTTTTTTTCTTTAATGTCCAAGAATAGCACCACCCCCTAAAATGAATACCTATCATGAAGTGAACTTGTTATCACTCGCACTAATTATCCAACTAACATATGTATAACCTTCAAGTACAACTGGAAAATTATTGTAAAAAATCCAAAATCATAGTATTTTTCAAGTAACCAAACAGTCTTGATATTGCTTTCCAATGTTCTAAACTAGGATTGCTTGTGTATCTAGATAATTTACACACTGTAAAAGCAATATCTGGCCTAGTGCAATGCGTAACATATATTAAACTACCAATTGCCATAGCATACTAAATTTGAACAATTGTTCTACCAGTTTTTTCTGTCAATTTAGAAGAAACATCATATGTAGTATTTGCTTTTTTGATTTTCAAGTGTTGAAACTTATTTAAAATTTTCTCAATGTAATTGACAAATAATAAATCTCTCATTACGTTTTCTAACTTTGATATCCAAAATTATATCTATCTCATTTAAATCTTTTATTTTGAATTTTGAGATTATATATTTTTTAGTATCATTGACACCATACATGTTTATACTAATAATGAGCATGCCATCCACACATAGATATATTATCGCACTAAAATCATCTGTAAACTTAGAATAAACACATTTATTAGCACTATTATGTTTAAATCCATATTCTAAAATTACAGAATCAAATTTTTCATGTCATTGATTAGGTACTTGTATCAATCCATATAAAGATTGACTAACTTACAAACTTTATGCTTATTTTCTGGTAGAACAAAACCCTCAGGTTGTTCCATATACACCTCTTCATCCAAATCACAACTGAGGAATGTTGTTTTAACATCCATTTGATGTACATGTAAATTATAGATGGACTATATAGCTAACAATACCCTTATGGATGTTATGCGAGTCATTGGAGCATATGTATCAAAATAGTCTAAAATCTTTGGCTACTAATTTAGCCTTAAAAGTTTGAATTGATCCATCAATATTATATTTTCTTCTAAAAACCCATTACATGCAATTGCGTTAGATCCTGGAGGCAAATCAATAATGGTCCAAGTATTATTATATAATAATAAATATATTTCATCATTAATAGCCTATTTCTAAAAGGCAACATCACGAGACATTATTGTCTATTTGTATGTTTTAGGACCATCTTCAACTATTAATAAGATAAGTATCTTATTAAGTACATCAGTTCTAACTAAGAATACAATAGATTGTGAAAATATAAAATTTGGATGTAAATTCTTTTCTTTTCTAGCACGTTGGCTTCTTCTTACTTCAGTAGGAAGATCGATTTGAATTCTTTTATTGCTAGAACTTGGATCAATACTTGCATTATTTATCGGCTCTTGTCCGATTTCAGAATTATTGGTTGGTTCACTGATTGTACTGGAAATCACATTTGAATTTATTTTCAATAAACTCGACATCTATAGATTCCACTATTATATCAAAACTTGAATTCAATATTTTATACGCTTTGATTTTCAACATAACTAACAAATATGCCAATTAAATCTTTTTTCACCCTTTTAGGATATGGAACTCTATAAAAAGTAAAACAACCCCAAACCTTTAAGATAACTCATGTTTGGCTTTCTTTTCTTCCATAATTCGTATGAAAAAACTTTTAATTTCTGGAAGGAATTCTATTATGTAAATTATAGATGGACTATATAGCTAACAATACCCTTATGGATGTTATGCAGCCACTGGAGCATAGGTATCAAAATAGTCTATCAGTTCATTTTGCCTAAAACCTTTGGCTACTAATTTAGCCTTAAAAGTTTGAATTGATCCATCAATATTATATTTTCTTCTAAAAAAACCATTTACATGCAATTGCCTTAGATCCTGAAGGCAAATCAACAATGGTCCAAGTATTATTATATAATAATAAATCCATTTCATCATTGATTGCTTATTTCCAAAAGGCAACATCACGAGACATTATTGCCTCTATGTATGTTTTAGGATCATCTTCAACTATTAATAAGATATGTATTTTATTAAGTACATCAATTCTACTACTGTAGGCACATGTACAGAGGTGGGCGACGCAGTCCGGGCTCGCGGCCCGGTCGGGAGTACGGAGTAGCCCACAGGGAACTAAACCGGAGAATAAAGGAGTCGCCACCCAATGTGAACTGGGAAATGATTAAGGCCGCACTCACCCCTCGCAAGGGAAGACCTCAAACCGTTGGGTTCAGAATGGTCCCTTACTTATGCCAATTGTAATGAAAGGATTTATGCAATAGTATAACCAAGTCTTATGCAACACATGCAAGATAATTTAATCAACACACAAGTTCGCACACCCATAAACGTAAATAAAAATGAAGGCAAATGCATAATTCCATAAACATAATAACCAAAGAAGTGCGTGAATGTAAATAAATAATACCAATAAAAATGGGGCATTAATAATAAAGAGAGATGATCAAGTGCATAATGTAAAAAAGGATGACTAAAGAGACAAATATGCATGAAACATGATAAAAAAAATATGTCTAGTGTGCGCGCGTTCGCGTAGCGTTCAGAAACGCGTTCGAACGGGATAAGGTCGAATGCATGTATTCGAGTAGCGTTCGTAAACGCGTTCGAACGGAACGGTATATCATGTATGGCAAGACATAATGTATGCGTTCGTGTAGCGTTTGAGAACGCGTTCGAACGAGATTACCAAAGTGGTATCTAAAATGACATAAACATGTACGCGAGTGTTTTTCAAGCGGTACGTGGAGTTGTATCCCAAGTACAGACCGCACTACCGTCTATTCGGATTCGGCTACGAAATTTATGTCTGGGTTTCCATCCGATATACCACGAGAGGCAACACTCAAGCATTAACAAAACATGAATGCGAAGTGAAAAATGAAAAATGACAACCAAAAAGGCGAATAACAAGATCAACAGAAGAAGGGTGTGACCAAGAGCTTTGGCCAACGTCCATATGGGATCTTGTATACCCGGCGCGACAAATCATTGTGGTAAAGGTAGCCTTTAGGCATTTCCCTCAAATGGAGGACCTTTAATCCAACGCGATTAGCCCATGCGCATCAAATGACGATGCAAAAGTAAACAGACGGAATAACATACAGAAAGTAAATGACAGAATAATAAAATAGATGCGACCAAGGCCGACATCTATATGGGACTTCATATACCCGATTGAACGTATTTCTCATTCAATCAAATGTACTTCGTCCGGCGCGGCAAAACATCGTGGTAAAAGTAGCCTTTAGGCATTTCCCTCAAATGGAGGACCTTAAATCCAACGTAGTTAGCCCATGCGCACTAGATTAACAATGCATAAATAAATAAAGCAATGACATGTGGAAAGTAAATAACGGAATAATAAAAGAGATGCGACCAATGCCAACATCTATATGGGACCTCGTATGCCCGATTGAACGTATTTCACATTCAATCAAGTATATTTCGTCTGGCGCGGTAAAAATATCGTGGTAAAGGTAGCATTTAGGTATTTCCCTCGAATGTAGGACCTTAAACCAACATGATTAGCCCATGCGCACTAGATACCAATGCATGAATAAATAAAGCAATAACACGCAGAAAGTAAATAACATAATAATAAAATAGATGCAACCAAGACCGACTTTTATATGGGACCTCGTATGCCCGATTGAACGTATTTCACATTCAATCAAGTATACTTCATCCGGCGCAGTAAAACATCGTGGTAAAGGTAGTCTTTAGGCATTTCCCTCGAATGGAAGACCTTTAACCCACATGATTAGCCCATGCGCACTAGATAGCAATGCATGAATAAATAAAGCAATAGCATGCAGAAAGTAAATAACGGAATAATAAAACACAAACAATGAATGAACGCAAAATTAAATAACAAAAATGAAACACATGCATGAAAATTTCTCAAGCGGTACGTGGAGTTGTATCTCAAGTGTAGACTGTACTACCGTCCATTCGGATTCGGCTACAGAATTTATGTCTGAGTTTCCATCCGATATACCGCAAGAGATAGCATCTAATCATTAACTACATAAATGAAAATATACGTAAAACATAATGATGCATGCGAGTGGTTAACAATGATTAATTGAAAAGATAAATAGTAAACGGTGCCCTCAGGTCTTACCTTTTAAGTTGCTTCTCGGAAGTGCGTTATACCGTCGCCGGAAGGGTTAATGCTCCGTCACTTTTCTAATTTTCTGGTTCGATTTCGTTGCTGCTCGCTATTTTCCCTGCTTTCACCCATTGTTTCGCTGTTTTGTTCACTGTTTTTTTGGGTGGTTCGAGGGCCGATTTTTGGACTGGTTTAAGGTGATTTTATGGACTATTTTGTGAGTGAATTTCGGTGATATAGGGGACTATTTTGTCGGTTTGGCATTTGGCTTGCAGTGTCGGTTGGAGGGGTATTAGGTTCACGTGGTTGGCCTTATTTTTGTTGTTGTTTACGTGAGTGAAAGGCTTTAGGGTTTTCCTTTTGTTTGTTAGTTTGTTGTCGGTTTTGTTTGTTGCTTCATTCGGTCAATGGCTTTGGTTATTGGTTTTTGTGAGTTGGTGCTATGGGCTGGTTCTTTGGCTTCTTGTGTTCTTTATGTTTGTTATTTGTGAAGGGGCTGCTGTGTTTGTCTATGCGTGTTGGTTGATGAGAGAAGGATATTGTTGCGTGTGTCTTAACTTTTTGTGGTTTGTGATTCGGTCGTGGGCTGATTGCTTTACCTTCCCGTGTTTATCTCTTTAGGGTTAGGTTTGTGATTGTCAAGTTGTGGAGAGGAAGAAGAGAGAGGCGAGAGAAGAGAGAGTGCGTGTGAAGAGACAGGAAATTGTGTGGTTTAGGGTTTGCCGAGTGGTTGTGTAAAATGGAGGGCTATATGTGTGGCTTGATGTGAGAGAGGAGAGAATATTGAGAGAAATCGACAGAGATGGGATCAGAGAGTGGAGAGTGAGTGTGTGATTAGGGTTTATTATTTTTTTGGTTGAGGGTGAGAGAGGAGAGATTCGGAAGGAAGGAGATAGGAAATTATGGTTGGTTTTGTGTTCTTTATATAATAGTGTGCTAGGTTAGAGTTGTGCATGAGTTTTCAAAATAAGGAAATAAATCATGTAATAAAGGGGTGCATTTAATTCATTTATTTAGGGAATGAATATTGTGTATTTTTGGTGGGGGAATATCTTTAATTTAGAAGGTGATTTATTTAGATTTTGTCATGTGTTAAATGTGATTTGAATATTTTGGATTGGATTTTGCAGGCCTTGGGAGTGTGGCTTGTGTGTGTATGTGGGCTTGGGCGTGTGGCTTGGTTGTGTGTGGGCTTGGGCGCGTGGCTTGGTGGGGTTGCGGGGATTTAGGGCTGAGGCTAACATTTAAAACGAAGATCCATGCGAACCCGAGATTAGACAAGCGAATTAAATCTGAGGATGTTACTTATTTTTGAATTTTCCCTTCGAACGTTCGTTTCCCGCAACTTATCGGGTAGTGCCTCCATACGAAGCTCATCATCGGGCTTTTATGCAAAAATGCAGTGTCTACAACTACTTTTAACTAAGAAAACAATAGATTGTGAAGATATAAAATCTGGATGTAAATTCTTTTCTTTTCTAGCTCGTTGGCTTCTTCTTGTTAGTCTCTAAAACATGCTCCAAGATCTCTAAACATGATTTTATATATGAAAAATCAAGTAAAAGTGGCGGAATCACTTACATTGATTTGGAGAAATTCGAAAAATCATCTTTTTGATGAAGCTCCAAGGTTGTAGATTTGTTGTTAAGTCCTTGGATGAGTTTCCTAAAACACCTCATTTGACCCTCCAAGTGCTAGATTTGTGAAATTTTTGAAGCAAATTTTTCTTCCAAGAGAGAAGAGTATTCAGCCAAAGGAATGAGAAGAGAGGAGAGAGTGAATAGTTTTCAAGACTTGGTGTGTTGTTCCAAATTGGTGGTTGTGAGTTTAAATGAAAGCATTTAATAAAACCAACCATTTCCATCAAGTTTTGACATTTTATGTAAGTCAAGTGGTCCCACCACTTTTAAATTCAAAATTTAAGTTGGCTTCTCCAACACACAACCAAGTCACGGGCAATTTTATCGGGTTCGTTTAATTTCAATTAAACGAATTTATCATCGCGACATAATTAAATCCAATTTAATTAAATAATTATGTCTCGTAAAATATTACGATAGTCGCTTTCGAATTAATTCTTAAATTAATTCTAAATTAATTCGTTCTCCCGAATTAAAATCCAATTTTAATTTCGTATTGAAATCCGATTTCAATTAATATATCTGATATATTATTTTTAGCCCCAAATAAATTAAATAGAAAAATATAATTTAACTATTAAATTTATTTTATCGATTAATTCTAAAGTAACCGCGTTCCCTCTTCTATACGAATTTAATCCCAGATTAATTCGTGCCGCAATTAATCCCAGATTAATTTTCTCTCTCATAATTAATCCCAGATTAATTCTATTTGACCCAATGTCATTGGTGAATCTTAGGAAGCGACCCAATAGATTTCTGGATATGTACAGCCTCTTGACCATATACTAACTGAAATGGCGTGACCGAAGTACTCATTCGTGGTGACGTCTTATAGGCCTATAGAGCCTGACTCAAACATTCATCCTATCGCCTAGCGTTGTCTGTCACAATCTTCCGAATCAACCCCTTGAGGGTTTTATTGGATGATTCCGCCTGATCGTTTGACTGAGGGTGTTGACAAAAGAAAAAATGCTACCCTGAAGCGAAATCGCCCTAGAACGAAGGAGTAAATGACGAAGGCAAGAAGGGCGACGAAATGAAGAGCGATCACTAGATTGGAGCGAGAAGAACCCATGACGACCGAAGCAGCGATTAGAACGAGAACACGTAATGCAGTTGATCTCACGACTACAGCAGTTAAGCAGTTTTTCCCTCTACGATAAAGCAGTTGAGACGCACAGCTCAACGGTTGAAGACACGATCCAACAGCTGCATGGAGATACTGGACTGCCCAAGCGGTTTACAAGCTTCATATAAAAGCTCATCATACAGAGAGAAAATGGTCTCGTTCCGATCAAATGAAGACTTGATGAGTGGTATTTATATCACTATTTCCCACTCATTTAATCTAATATTTTGTATAGTTTCTTGAGTTTTGTGAATGTTTTGATGTGTTTTGTGTTATTTTGTAGATAAATAAAGTTTGGAAAGCACTGGAGGCAATTTGAGGCAAAACCGGACAAAAATGCGTCAACAGGGATATTTTCGTCTCTTGCGCGTCGCGACGCTGTAACACTGCGCGCCGCGACGCCCAGCGTGCGCCGAATCTGCTAACATGCGCCGGGTCCACAAAATCAGAATCTGAGAAAAGTTGACTTTGCTAACGTGCGCCGTGCCACGTGTCACCATCACAACAGAGATGCTAAAATGCGCCGTGCCACGTGTCGAAATCCTATTGCTTGGACGGCCACCGACCCACGTGTCATCCTACGTGTCGCCACATCATCGTCCACATCAGCAGCCACATCAGCAAGTCAACCGAGTCAACATGCCATGTCATCATCAGCCAATCACAGCGCGACACGTGTCAACCTCTCATTCGTCTGACGGCCCCGCCCCACGTGTCGCCACGTTGTCTTCCACATCATCAGAGTGACGTCACCAATGACGTCATGAACAGTGACACGTCACCAATGACGTCAGCATAATAATTGAGTCTTAGCCGCCTTGCCACGTGTCGCTTCAACAGTCAGCCGCCATGCCACGTGTCGCCTTCTCATCGTGCCACGTCAACCAAATAGTGAAAAATCCAGCGTCGCGACGCTGAGGCTTTGGCGTCGCGACGCGCGAACAGTGACCAAATAGTGATTTTTTTTGCTATAAATAGGCCGCGAATTTTCAATTTCATTACACCTTTTCTCACTCCTTCTATGTAATTAGGGAGTTTCTCTCTCTAGAATTTTCATTTTTATTTTTTACTTTTTACTTTTGTAATAATTTTAATTACTGTTTGTAGTAATAATAATTTACTTTCTTTATTTTACAGTTTTTACTATTCACTATGCGGAGGTAACTTCCCTATGCTAAGGTGAAAGGTAATTATTTTACTATTGCTATTTAGATTAAATCTCCTTAAAAATAATATATTTACTATTTAAAATTCTGATTAATAAAGGAATACCGCTATATTGGTCGGTTGGTAAATTTATTTTCTGTTGGTTTGAAACTGATTAATCAAGGATACCGCCAGACTGGTCGGTTGGTAAATTTATTTTGGTACCGCCTTTATGGCTGGATTATGGACAAATATTACCGCCTATATGGCTGGTTGGACTTAATTGGACTTAATCAGGATACCGCCAGATTGGTCGGTTGATTAAATAATTTCATAAGTTTATATATTATTTTATTGGGAGATATCTAAATTAGTAATATTAAAAGTAATTCCTTTTGCCTTAGCATTTTATTTCATTTGTAATTTTCTCTTCAGCATTTTCATTATCGCAATTACTTTTCAGCAGTTATGTCTTTTATTTTCAAGTTTTTATCAGCCCTAGCTATGTGTCATAACTAAGTTAATATCTAGGGTTGTGATGAAATCCAATGTCACGGTTTATAAGGGTTAGATTATAATTTGGGTAATATAAAGATTTATTTATTGAGTCTTAATCTTAATGCTCTTTAATTAACTGGCCATTAATTAAATTGACTAGGTAAACTTAAAATGAACTAGACATAGGGATTTTAAGTTTAAAACCTTAGATTCAACAGCCCACGATCTTCCTTAAGGATAGATAACCCTTTCAATAGATTTCCTTACAGGATAGGAATATACCTGTCGGGCGAGGGTAGCCATAATTGGAACTTAATCTTAATGAATCTAGGTAATTTGGTTGACATAGGCATATGGTTCAATTGGATTATACTAGGTATTTGTAATTGACCATCGGAAGAGGCTTTTACATAAATTGGTGTTCCAGGTTAATAAATCAATATTTTACCCAATTATAATATAACCACTTCATCTTTTAAATAATATTGGAATAAATCACAACCCTAGATAGTTTTAAATATTGAATTTTCTCAAAATATCTTTTCAAACAATTTTATTTTATTGTCTTTAAATTTAGAATCGTCGCTATTTCAAATCAGTTAAACAACCTGTTAGATACTAGTAATCATTTAACCTCATAAAATTAATAACTTAGGTATTAAGTCCTCGTGGGATCGATACTTTTTATACTACTTGAACGATACGTGCGCTTGCGTTATACGTGTGTGTTTACGCCGGTCAAGTTTTTGGCGCCGTTGCCGGGACTTATTTATCTTTTATATTAGTTTAGGTTAGGGTTAGATACTTTTACTTGTATCTAATTTCTTTTTACTTATTGTTATTGTTTTCTTGTGTTTCAGGTTCTCAGAAACTTCATGAGACGAACCAGAAGCTTTGAACTACGACCGTTTGACCCAGAAATTGAAAGAACTATCAGACAGTTGAGAAGAGAAGGGAAAGGCGAGAAGCCCAAGAAGCTTTAGTCAACATGGAACCTGAACCTTTGGAGGTTGCACCACCAATTCCCATTCGAGAACAGAACCATTCCGGTGGTTGACAGACTCATTTCATGCATTGTACTCCCTCCATTACCAGCAAATGCGTGGTGACATCAAAACTTGCATTCAGATGATTCAGCAGTCAGTTCAGTTTGGGGGAAATGCAACTGAAGATCCTAATGCCCACATCAGCAACTTCCTGGAAGTTTGCGGTACTTTCAATTACAACCGAGAAGCTGAAGAAGCAATGAGACTGCGTGTATTCCCATACTCTTGAAGGACAGAGCTAAAGCCTGGCTACATTCATTACCAGCAGGGTCTATCACAACATGGAATGCTTTAGCCACCAAATTTCTTGCAAAGTATTTTCCACCAGCCAGAACCGGAAAACTGAGGAATGACATCACATCCTTTGTGCAGCAAGATTCAGAATCTCTGTACGAAGCTTGGGAAAGGTACAAAGATCTACTCCGGAAATGTCCACACCATGAAATTCCAAAATGGCTTCAAGTCCAAACATTTTACAATGGGCTTTCTGGAATAATGAGAACCACAATTGATGCTGCTGCTGGAGGAGCTTTAATGGCAAAAGGTGAAGATCAAGCCTGGGAACTAATCGAAGAAATGGCCAACAACAACTCTTTGTGGCCAACTGAAAGAAGTCTTTGATTCAAAGAATTGCAGGAATATATGAGGTTGGAGCTAATACAGCAGCAGTCAACACCAAGCTAGATCAAATATGCAAATTCATGGAGACTCTTACCACTGGATCCACAAGTTCACCATATGGAAGAGCACCAGAATCAAATCAACATGAAGAAACGGTGAATTATGTCAACAATTTCAACAGGCAGGGGAACAATCCATATTCCAACACCTACAACCCAGGGTGGAGGAATCATCCTAATTTTTCATGGAGTAACAATTCAGGTCAACAACAGAACTATCCACCACCTGGATTTCAGCAACAGAACAAAGGCCAAACGCAGGTAAATGAACCAGGAATAGCAGAAGTGCTGGCTCAGTTAAAAAAGTACGATGCTATCTTCAGAGCCAATCAGCTTCCATCAAAGCACTGGAGAATCAAATCGGACAACTGGCCAATGCTCAGAGTTACAGACCGCCAGGAACTCTTCCCAGCAACACAGAACCAAATCCAAGGAACATAGGGAGGGAAGGAGCAATGTCAATGCTACATGTTAAAGAGTGGTACTGAGATCACAAAGATATTGGAGTCAAAACAGCTGCTGAGGAAGTTCCAAAAGATGCAGTTCCACAGATGGAAGAAAAAAGAAGCAAAGGAAAAAGAAAAAGAACAGATCACTCCACCACCACCATTTCCTCAGCGTCTTCAGAAAACAAACTGGACAAACAGTTTGCTCGTTTCTTGGAGATTTTCAAAAAGCTGCACATTAACATACCATTTGCTGAAGCCTTGGAACAAATGCCCAGTTATGTCAAATTCATGAAAGACATCCTTTCACGAAAACGGAGATTGGGAGACTACGAGACAGTAGCATTGACAGAAGAATGCAGCGCCATCATTCAAGAGGAAACTTCCCCCGAAGTTGAAAGATCCTGGCAGTTTCACCATTCCTTGCATCATAGGAGAACATAACTTTGGTAAGGCTTTATGTGATTTAGGTGCAAGTATTAATTTGATGCCTTTTTCTATTTTCAGGAAACTACAAATTACGAGAAACAATGCCTACCTCAGTCTCACTGCAACTTGCTGATCGAACGCTCGTATTTCCAAGAGGCATAGTTGAGAATGTGCTGGTCAAAGTTGACAAATTCATTTTCCCAGCAGATTTTATTGTCCTTGATATGGAGGAAGACGCCGACGTGCCAATCATCCTCGGAAGACCATTCCTGGCTACAGGTCGAACCATTATTGATGTACAGAAAGGAGAACTAACCATGAGGGTACAGGACCAAGAAGTAACATTCAATGTTTTCAAGGCCATGAATTTACCAGACGATGAAAAGAAGGAGGAATGTTTCAGACTTGATGTGATACACAATACCATTCGGAACTCCAATGCAATGCAAAGTTCTACTGACAAACTTAAAACATGTCAATTGCTTGTGGAGCCTGAAGATAAAGCGTCTTTTGTACTGAAAGAGCCAAGTCTTGTCCTACAAGTAACAGAAGAGAAACAGTTCCACCAACTCAACGAATGGGAGGAATTTCACAAACAGCCTTTTGAGAATGCCAAATTATACAAAGAAAAGGCAAAGAAAAGACATGATGAGAAATTAGTGCGCATACAACTGGAACCAGGGCAGAAGGTACTGTTAAACAAATCAAGGGGGAAATTCTTCCCTTGGAAGCCAAAATCACGTGTGTCAGGTCCATTTGTGATCACCAAAGTTTTTCCAGATAGAGCCGTTGAGATACATGATCCTGACTCCAACAAAACTTTCAAAGTTAAGAACAGGCGTGTCAAGCACTACTGGGGAGAATCATTTGGAACGACAAAAAGAAAGTGTCACACTTTCAGATCCAGCATAAACGTTCGAGAAGTAACGTCTAGCTGACGACTAAAACTTAGGCTCGCAGGGAGGGGCAACCCATGCAATTTTGTATATATTGCAATTTGGTATGATTTAATTTTGTGTGTTTAGTT
>SKCR01018175.1:0-20427 GCA_019454045.1 Zanthoxylum bungeanum | reverse complement strand
AAGTGCTGGCCGGCCATCGGGATATTATGACAATGTCATGTATATCCGATTATAGAGACTAGTTACCAGACATCCGACATGTGCTTCGGACGGGGCAGACACTTATCCAGCCCCAGCCCTAGCACAGGACTATCCGATACTGGGCCGATATACACAATACTACGGTATACTACGCTTGATACAGATTTATATATTCCTGTAAGAATGTTTCTGGAGAATTGGGTAGGCATGGCGCTTGCTAGAAGCCAACCTTGTCTTGTAAATCGGTATAAACGTAGTACGAGGTACTTACGTGTTCGGATAGTCCGACGACCGTATTTACTGCCAACATATCCGGGGATCTCATGGGTCGCTTCCTGAAGATTCACCGATGATGTATGACTCGCACTTTAATTAATCTGGGATTAATTAGAAGAGAGAGAAAATTAATCTGGGATTAATCACAGAGATATTTTATCTGGGATAAAATATTAATTAGAAGAGAGAGAAAATTAATCTGGGATTAATCACGGAGATATTTTATCTCGGATAAAATATTAATTAAAGAGAGAGAATGATTAATTTAGAATTAATCGATAAAATAATATATTTGATATATATTAGAAATTGGATTTCGACGTGGAATTAAAATTAGATTTTAATTCGGGCGAACGAATTAATTTAGAATTAATTCGTTAGCGACGTGAATAGTGAATTCGCTAGGCGTAATCATTTAATTACGACGCGACGGAAAATTCATTAATTTGGAATTAACGAACCCGAGCCCGGGATTATTTACGAGCGCATTAGCATTTTGAATTCGAGTGCGGCACGCACGCAAGTCAAATCGAGCGTCAAATCGCAAGTCACATCAAGCATCAAATCAAATGTCACTTTGAGTGATGTGACAAGTTGTCACTTGATTTGAGTGATTGATGTGGTAGTTGAAAATCATTAATTGCTTTTGCTTTTTGACTTTTAATAAATGAAAATGTTTTATGTATTTGATTTTTGTTTTTGGAAAATAAAAATAAATATATAAGTAATACATTTTCTTTTATTTTTCTCTCTCTCACTTTTCGGTTTTCAGAAAAACCATTTTCCCCATCTCTTTTCCCTCTTCTCCTTCACGGTTTTGGAGCCGTTTCTTCTTCTTCTTGTTCTGGTTTGACCGAAAAAAAATGAGAAGCAAGGAGATGAAGATAAGGTGCTAGCACACTCATGAGTCTTCTTAAGGTGATAGGGCAGTGAACTTGTGAGCTTGGATTTATTTTTGGAGCTTGAAGCTTTGAGCTTCCATGGAGTCATCAATGGCCGATCATGGAGGAGACCACCACCACCAAAACCGAGCAGTCCACTGCATGAGGAAGCCACTGCCGAGCTTGAAGGGAGGCAAAAATGGATTTTGTTCTTCGCATCTCAAAACCCATCAATGTGAGTATGTATTCCGCCTTACTCCTTTGTGTATTCATACGAATTTTATGCTTATAAATGATCCTTGGGACTTGATTGAAACTCAACACCCCTCAGGCAAAGTATTGCTTCAATCTGTCTATGTTGATCGGCTCGGTGAACTCCTTCCCCTCCAAGTCTGATAGCTTCACTGCTCCATTTCCCATTACCTTCTGCACTATGTATGGTCCTTCCCAGTTTGGTCTGAATTTTCCTCTCGGATCTGTCGTCGATGGCCTCGACTGCTTAAGTACCAAATCACATTTTCTGTTCTTGGTGGGACGTACTTTCTTATTGAATGCTCGGGCTAGTCTCTTCTGATACAACTGCATGTGATACAAAGACTTCGTTCTCTTCTAATCAAACCTCTGTGCAGCCCAATCATGTTCCGGTAATTCTGCCTCTGATAATACCCTCATAGACTGTATTTCCACTTCTACCGGCAATACTGCTTCCATTCCATAGACCAAAGAGTAAGGTGTGGCCCCTGTTGCTGTTCTTACTGATGTTCTGTACCCCCACAAGGCATACGGTAATTTCTCGGCCCAATCTCTGCAATTTTCTGTCATCTTGGCTAAAATTGTCTTTATAGTCTTATTGGCTACCTCAACTGCCCCATTTGCCTGCAGCCTGTACGGTGACGACTTGTGGTGGCCTATCCCATACCTCTGTAACATTGCCTTCGTCTCTCTTTGAAACTGGACCCCGTTGTCTGTCACTACATGATACGGCATACCATACCGACAAATGAGGTTCCGAGCTATAAACTTTGCCATCTGTTTTGCTGTAACATTACAGAATGATTCAGCTTCCACCCACTTCGAGAAGTAATCTACTGCCACTACTATGAAGTGATGCCCATTTGATGCATTCGGTCGAATTCCCCAATCATATCAATCCCCCATGCTGAGAAAGGCCACGCTCTGACAACCCGTGCAACTCTGTGTGCGGTAAATGATTCAAATTACCGCGTGCTTAACAGTCATGACAGTGCTTTACCATTTTCGCGCAATCTGTTTCCATGGTTGACCAATAAAAACCTTGTCTCACTATCTTGCGGGACAGATTCAACCTGTTCATGTGCGGACCACATACCCCGATGTGTATTTCTTCCATTACATGCTGAGCTTCTTCCTTTCTCAAACACTTCAACTGAATACCGTTTGCTTGCCTCTTGTACAATTCCCCTTTTAAAATCACATACTGGGAAGCTAACTTCTGAATGGCCATTCTGTCTTTTCTGCCTGCCCCTTCCGGGAGTTCACCATGTTCCAGATACCTCTAAATGTCATAATACCAAGGTTTACCATCGTTGATCTCAACTTCCATAATTCTTTCTATCTCATAAACAGGTTTGCTTGCTGTTATCAGTATCAACGGTCTCATCACTAACTTTTCTGGATTTTCCCAAGTCGCTGCCAGTGTAGCCAATGCATCTGCCATCTGATTCTCTTCTCTCGGTAAGTGCTGAAACTTACACTCGGGGATAACCTGTGCCAACTTTCTGAGGTGAAAAAGGTAAGGTTTCAACCGTTCTTCTTTCAATTCCCATTCTCCTCGCATCTGCTGGACTACCAACATAGAATCTCTGTAGACTTCCACACTCTCGGCCTTCAAGGCTATCAATGCTGTCAAACCAAAAGCACATGCTTCATACTCGGCCATGTTATTAGTCACTCTGAATGTCAACCTCTTGGCTAAAGGCAAGTCTCTCCCTCGGGGGTCTCTATCACGATCCCATTCCGGCTCCTTGTAATTCACTGCTCCGTCAAAATACATCTTCCATCTCTGGACTGTTATTGCTTGGATCTCTTCATCTAGAAATTCAAACTTATACTGATCCCCCTCAACAGGTTGCAATGCCAGAAACTCTGCTACTGCTCGCCCTTTGATCACTTTAGAGGTGAGATACTCAATGTCAAACTCTGTCAGCAATACCAACCATCTGCCCAATTTTCCCACTAGTGAAGGCACCGAATGAAGATACTTCAAAGGATTCTCCTTTGCCACTACCTGGATCTTGTATAACTGGAAGTAATGTCTCAACTTTCTGGAAGCCCATACCACGGCAAGACATATCTTTTCAACTTCTTGATACCAGGCCTCATACGGGAGCATCTTCTTACTTAGATAATAGACTGCATGTTCTACCCCTGTCTCATCTGCCTGTACCATCATTGTCCCCAGTGCTTCTGATTCTATAGCCAAATACAATATCAAAGGTCTGCCCGGTCTCAGAGGTTTCAATACAGGTGGCTTTACCAAGTATTCTCTGATTCTGACGAAGGCTGTCTGACACTGTCATTCCATCTTCACTGGCTGATCTTTTCTCAACAGTTTGAAGATAGGCTCACATACCGATGTCAACTTGGCAATGAACCGACTGATGTACTGAATCTTCCCCAAGAATGCTCTTACTTCTTTTTCTGTCTTTGGTGCAGGCATTTCTATGATTGCCTTGATCTTTTCGGAGTCTACCTCTATTCCGCCCATTCCCACTGTATGACCACGCAATTTTCCTGATGTCACCCCAAACACACATTTCTTAGGGTTTAGCCGCAGGTTGTATCTGTCAACTCTCTGAAGAAACCTTTCTAGTGCTTCGATATGCCCAACCCTTGTCTCTGATTTCACCATCATGTCATCTACATACACCTCAATCTCTTTGTGCATCAAGTCATGGAAAAGTGTAGTGGCCATCCGCTGATAAGTAGCTCCCGCATTCTTAAGCCCAAACGGTATTACCTTTGTAAAATAAGTACCCCACTCGGTAACAAATGTTGTCTTGTGTTTATCTTCCTCAGCCATGAGAACCTGATTATAGCCTGAAAACCCATCTGCAAATGAATACATAGCGGATAAAGCCGCGCTATCAACCAAAACATCTATATGCGGGAAAGGAAAATCATCTTTCGGACAAGCCTTGTTGAGATCTCTGTAGTCTACACACATTCTGACCTTCCCATCTTTCTTCGGCACCGGTACTATATTAGCCAACCACTCAGGATATTTTACTACTTCCAATAACCCCATATCTATCTGTTTCTTAACTTCTTCTCTGACTTTCTCAGCCCATTCTGGTCTCATCCGTCGGAGTTTCTGTTTTACTGGCCTCATATTCGGATAAGTTGGTATTGTGTGCTGGGCAATATTCTGTCTACCCCAGGCATATCCTCATAGGACCAAGGAAATACTTTGGCATATCTGACCAACACTTCTTTTAGTTTCTCCCTCTCTTCGGAGGTTACTTCACTTGTAATCAGAATTTCCTTGGGGTTCTCAAGTGTACCAAGTTAAATGCAATAGTTCTGGCTGAACTGATGTCAAATATGTTTGATTCGTGTAGTGTGAATGGAAATGACTCAGACAAGTAACCAAAAGAGATGTCTTTATTATTGGATAATGCGGAAGTACATTCAAACAAATCAGGAAGGTAAATGTCGTCATCATCTATAGACACTTCTTCATCTGCAATAAGATCTTCCTCAGGCTTTTCGTCCACTCCCAGAGTCAGGCTCTCCAACTTCATCAGTTCTTCCTCCCAATTCTCTTCTTCTTTCTCCACAATTTCTTCAACTATCAGCTTCTTACCCAACATTCCTGGAAGATCTCAAACCTAGGTACCACAATCTTGCTCAAGGCCTCAACCATAGCCTGCCTATGCTTCCGAGATGCACATAACAGTTCCCAGATACTCACTTGTGCTATAGTCTTCCTTAATTGCCTCAGCACTATATCCCTCTCAGTATTTTCTGCAGTCTCAACCACTTCTCTACCATCTGTCAAAACTTTCTTACCCTTTTCCGCCATATCATTGTAGAAATGACCACTGCGCGTCATTCCCCTTACTTCTTCCTCATCACTGCTAGAGAAATCAAGCCAAAAGCTTTTCCCCTGCTCAAACTCATCTTCACTAGTATTATCCCAGATTCCCAGGCAAAAGGCTTGAAGGTGAAAGGATTTCAGGACAAGGTCTTCTAGGAGGCCAGAATTGATCATATAGGCTGGTGGTGGTACTGCACGGTAGTTGGGTAAGGGGTTTCTGTGTGTGTCAGGTTGTTCTGTTTCTGGGTCAGGTATTTTCTTGGAGTCTATCAGGTCTTGGATTTCATGGCAGAGTCGGGCGCAGTTTTTCGGTGTCATGGCCCTTTTGTTGGTGAAAGTGACAGTAAAGGCTTAGGTTATAATGTGATGGTAGGGGATTGGGTAATGGTTTGGCTTCTAAGGGTTTTAAGAGCCCTTGCCTCTTCAATTTCTCTAGCACCTTGGACAGGGGCCTTCCAAAGTTGGAAAACTGCCGGTTCCGGATAGCGGCAATCTCAGCAGAAAAGGGCTTTGCTCCCGATGTTCCCCCAATGGGCCTCCTGTTCAGACCATAGAATTTTCTGTTTTCCGCCTCTTCGTCTTCAATGTCCATGAAAGTCTCCCTCAACTGCCGAAAGTCTGCAATCATGGAGGTCATCCTCCTCAACTTGCTGTAAATGGAGGGCCTGGTGCCCTTGATAATCATTTTAATCTGGTCCTTCTCTGAGAGCCTAGTCTGCATTTTCAATAACTGACCCCTCCACCGGTCCACATACTCCTTAAAACTCTCCTCCGCTTTCTGTTTAACATTCTCAATATCACAGAGTGACAGATCGATCTCTAAGTCAGTGACATACTGCTTCAGGAAAGCATCGGCCAACTCCCTCCAATCTTCCTTCACTTTCTTCTCCAACCTGTGGTACCATACCACGGGAGCTCCTTCAAGCGACATTCCAAACATTTTCTGCACTTGGCGCTGAGATAAGGCAACTGAACTCATGACTGATACAAAAATTTCGGAGATACACCCTTGGATCCCCATTCCGTTAAACTTAGCCATATCAGGCATCTTGAACTGTGCCGGCAACTGTTCCTCGAAATTCAGTGTGTCATAATCCAGGAAATCCTCATTCTTACCCCTCATCTTGCGGGTAACCGACTCAACCTGATCCCAAAGTTTCTGTAAATCTGCTTGAGTCCCAGATACTCTGCCTGCTGCATACTCTGCCATATCATCATCAAAAGTGGGGATATCATCCCCTAACCCATTCGGAGGCTCCTCACGCCTCACATTCTCAGAAATTCCCCCAGCACGGGGCACAACCATACCAGCCAAAGCAGTAGTCAAAGCTTGCAACTGTCCAGTGACCTTGGCGAGACTGTTCTCTAACTGATCCATTCGTGATACCTCATTATCAGATTCACTCATGACTGTTACTGTTCTTTTAATGAGCCTTGTCCCTTCTCTAACCCAAACGGTATCTATGATGTCTTTTGAGACATAGAGGGTGTTAACATGATATATGTATGAATGAGGTGCATGATGTTGGTTATTCTAAGGTCCCAAGATCAACAAGTCATGAAAACATGCGTGAACACATCAACGGAGGTAGCGGAATACTCACATTGATCGGTTATGTCGAATTGAAGACGAATCAAGCCAAAAAACGTACTGCCCTTCACGCCAAACTGCTGGCAGTCCACTGCCCTGCAAAACAGAAATTTGAGTGAAGAAACGGAGCTCCTAGCTTCAACGGATGGATCCCGTCTCATGGTCGAACCTCCCTACCACCTTCGTAAGACTTGTAAGTGTGTGCTAGCACTTGATTTTTCACCATGAAAATCACTCTTTGCTTCCCTAAAGTCCACGCCATTTCTGGTTCCAAACCAGTCCAAGAATTTCTTCATTTGGGCGTGAGAGAAGAGAGAGTTTTGAGAGAGATGAAATTGTGTTATGTTAAAAGATTTCCAAAAATCAATTTATATTTATGCCATAATGTTTATTAAATAAATAATAAACTTATGACACAAAACATGCAATGGCTTAGAGTGTCAAACACTCAAACTCCATGCAAAACCATTGAGTGTATTGTACACAATCTCATGCAATGCATTAGAATTAAATAATGCATAATATGACATTTGTCATGTGGGCCCCACACGTTTCCAAATGAAAGCGGGCCCACGTGCACTCACGCGTTCGGGTTCGATATTTCCGAAATACCGAGCTTACGTCGCGACGTTAATTAAATCGAATAATTGCGGCTAGCGAAATTATTATTTACGTCGCTAACGAATTAATTCTAAATTAACTCGTTTGCCCGAATTAAAATCTAATTTTAATTCCGCGTCGAAATCTAATTTCGTATAATATATCGAATATATTAATTTACCGATTAATTCCAAATTAATCGTTATCTCTCTCTAGACGATATTTTATCCTAGATAAAATATCTCTGTAATTAATCCTAGATTACTTTTCTCTCTCTTCTATTATAATCCCAGATTATTCAAGAGTGCGAGTTGTGCGTCATCGGTGGATTATCGGGAAGCGACCCATGAGATCCCCGATAATCTGGCAGTAAATATGGTCGTTGGAGTATCCGAATCACGTACGTACCAAGTACTACGTTCTACCGATTTACGAGACAAGGTCGACTCCTAGCAAAGCACCAAGTCTTCCCAAGTTCTCCGGACATATCATCAAAGAATATCTAGATCTGTATCAAGCGTAGTATACGATTGTATTGTGCATATCGGCCCAGTATCGGATAATCACGTGCTAGGGCTGGGGCTGGATAAGTGTCTGCCCCGTCCGAAACACATATCGGATGTCTGGTAACTAGTCTCTATAATCGGATATTCATGACCTGGTCATAATATCACGATTGGATGCGCATCACTGAAGAGCACTAATACCGTATCCTGCGTGACATCATCTCCATTATGACTGGAGTGACACTTCCGTCTTGACATCACATCCAATACACTACGATTCCTGATAAACCCAGAAGAGGTGAACACAGAACCAGTTAAGATCCCCCACCACCAAAACCAAAGTTTACCGATTGTCGTAAGTATTAGCGATGTAAGTCTCAGGTTAAGACTATACACACCTACCTTGATTTCGGCCTCCCATAGACACCTAGTCATAATACCAATGGGATTCCGAAGGGTCTATCCAGAGCGAAGCTGTTTCCCGTACCATCGGTGAAACACGACCTCCTATCGCACTTGCACAAGTATCCAATACTTATATATATGAGAACTATGCCGTTGTGCCCTCACAACGCGCACAAGTGCAATACTAGCCTATTCCGCATTATCGATGTCCAGTCTCGATAATACTACGGCTAGGGATATTTAATGATTAATCCTTCGTGGACTGATACTGTCTCATATCATCTCAATCCAGGAACTATCATAGGGACCTCTCTTCATTTATATGTCTATGGTGATCTAATCACAAAATGAAGAGAGTGCAATTTCCTTGTTACATAGTTAATTTGCTACAACAACACAATGATCTGTGCAAATAGTGACGCTATGGGTCATATTATCCAACACATGAGATGCAGGTAACATATATAACATACTAAATTAAATTAAAATTTTCAAACAAATCAGACTGTTATCATTTTAGAAGCTTTCGGGCTAATTGTATAGGATTGAAACATCCCAGTTTAAATGGCCCAACGAGTCCACATCTCATGACAAAGAGCCCGACTAAATCCAAATGGTAACATTCCGAACACAAGCACAAAGTGGCCCATCAACACTTAGAAGCCTTTGGCCCAACCGTCATAAAATACGTTCTTGTCCCATTTTAAATGCCCAACAAGCCCATATCTCATGACAAATGGTCCAAATTGATCCAAACGACGATGTTCTCACACACAAGCATAAAAGATAATGCAAACATTAAGTAATAATTTCTACAGAATGGCCCATCAACATTTCAGAAGCTTTGGGTCCAATGGTCATAAGGTACGAACTCGACCCAGTTTAAATGGCCCAGCAAGTCCGCATTTCTGACAATGGTCCAACTGCATCCAAATGAGGATGGTCCACTAGCACATACTCAAGGAATTAATTGTTACTTTAACCATGCAAACCCGGTATATGGGTGGGTTCGTAGGAGTATAGACAAAGGCTCTCACCGGCGAAGGATGGCCCACAACTAGGTCTCCCAACTCAAGGGTTCGAGCGACCAAGTGAGCGCACCCTTTTTTATACACTAAGGTACGTGCCAATGAGCTATGGTGTGTGATGGACTGTCAAATGGATTTCCCGTTGTAGATTCCCCAGAGAGAAGGTGGAGCGAGGCTCACTTAAATACCCAAGCCTCTTAGGCTCTTATTGCTTGGTGTCAGGAATAAACAACGAGTCCTCCAAATTAGTCCATCACAATAGGCTACGGGTAGATGGCTATATAGGTGCCTTCACAGATTTTCCTTCTAGAAAGGTAGTGAATGAAGGAAGACACCCAACCATTACCTAGCCTTAAAATGCCTTTGATTAAACCCCCATTTTATCCACTATATACATGGTCAATTAAAACATAAATCCAAACATTACAAGATAATATTCGGGGCTGATTCTCTATCCCCAGTGGAGTCGCCAGACTGTAGACAACAGAACTTGACGACGGTTTTCTAGGCTCGCGGCCTAGTTGGGAGTACGAAATAACATGGAGTCGCCACCCGGTGTGTGACTGACTGTCAAATGAATTTCCCATTATAGATTCCCCAAAGGGAGGGTGGAGCGAGGCTCTCTTAAGTACCCAAGCCCCATAGGCTCTTATCGCTTGGTGTCAGGAATAAACAACGAGTCTTCCAAACTAGTTTGTCACAACGAGCTACAAATAATGATTATCTCGGTGTTCTTCACAGCTTTTCCTTATGAAAAGGTAGTGAGTGAAGGAAGACATCGAACCATTACCTAGCCTTAACAATGCCTTTGGTTACACCCCTTTCAAGCCACGGTAAACACGGTTAACTAAAGCACAAATCATACACATCACAAGACATGATTTCGAGGCCAATTCTCTAATATCCCAGTGGAGTCGCCAAACTGTAGACAACAGAACTTGACGACGCTTTTCTAGGCTCGCGGCCTAGTTGGGAGTACGAAATAACATGGAGTCGCCACCCGGTGTGAACCGGGACAAAGATTTAAGGCCGCACTCACCCCTCGCAAGGGAAGACCTCAAACCGTTGGGTTCGGAATGGTCCCTTACTTATGTCACTTGTGATGATATAATTGTGCAATGAATCAACCAAGTCTACTCAATAATCATGCTCAAGGGTACTTAGATCTAACATGCTTTCATCCAAATAACTCCACGCAATGTAACACAACGAGCATATTGAACCATTAAATCAACATGTATGAATCATTACCCAAGCACATCATAAACTAATATTATGCATAAAGAACAACCTAAATATGCTTTAACAAATAAATATCAAACTAAATTAAACCATGGTTTAAATAATAAACGAATAACCTAAAGACTATAACATGCTCAAATACAAATTTGGCTAGATTTGGAATGCAAAAATATTTAATTTGTTATGATTGATTTTAATTAGGCATGACATCTTTTTAATTTAGTATGTGATTTTGTTTGGTTAGGAAGTTAATATATTTGATTTATCTTTATTAGGCATGATTATGGTTTATTTAATTGGTAAATGGTTTAAATATTTTATTTAATTCAATGTTTAATTTAATTAAATTGGGATGTGTTTTATGGGCTTTGGAGGGGTAATTGGGCTGGGGTGCGAGGCTAGCAGCAAAACCAGAAACACTGACGCCGTTCGAACGCCAATTCGAACGCTACACGAACGTCTGCAATCTACCTGACGTTCGAACGAAGTAACGAACGCAGCACTAACGAAGATAGTGAACTTGTGAAATGAACTTGATTACTTACTTATTCTAAATTTCCCCTTCCGACCTCCGTTTCCCGCAATATCCTTAGCTAAAAAGGTAGTGCCTCCATTTGAGACTCATCATCGGGTTTCACATACGAAAATGTAATGCCTACAGCTGCACTCACCCCTCGCAAGGGAAGACCTCAAACCGTTGGGTTCGGAATGGTCCCTTACTTATGCCACTTGTATTGAACGGATTTGTGCAATAATTTAACCAAGTCTACACAACATACATGTCTGAGATTAACCTAAATCTAGTTCGCATTTATAAAGATAAATCCTATGTCTATGTTTGCATGCTTTAAAAGTAAGACATCACAATGGCAAACATACGATATCACACAAGAATCTCATAAGCATGATGAATCATCAAATACAAATAATAAATGACATCCTAAACATAAACGCAATTTAAATTCCTATTGTGAAAGAAAATAACTAAATCATGCATAAAAATAAATAACACACTAAACTAAATCATGCTTAAGAAATAAATAGCATACTAACAACAAATCATGCTCGCATACATGTTTGGATGAAATGAAATACGTGTGTCTCTTAAGTAGTATGTGGCATTGTATCCAAAGTGCAAACCGCACTACCGTCCATTCAGATTCAGCTACGGAATTTACGTCCGGGTTTCCATCCGATATACCATAAAAGAGAACACGTATTTCGTTCACCCAGAATTCACATCATGCATCAAAAAATGACTCTCATGTGATAATATATTAAAATAACTAAAAAAAACGAAGAATAATAAATATTGAAGGTGCCCTCAGGTCTAACCTTTTAAGTAGCTATTCAGGAGCGCGTTTCACTGTGGCAGAAGGGTATCATTTCCACTGCTTTTACTGGTTTGATGTTTTCTCTGTTTCCACTGGTTTACGGTTTTCACTGTTTTCACTGGTTCGTAATTTTCACTGTTTTATCCATTTTTACTCGCGGTTTCCGCTCGCTGTTTTCTATGTTTTTACTGTAATTTTCAGTCCATTTTGGGCCGGTTTTGGGACAATTTTTGGGCAGTTTACTGTCTTGATTTTGGCTACTTTGGTCGCTGTTTTGAGGTGTGTTTGAACTGGTATCGTGGACTGTTTTGGTGCGGTTTCTTGGGTCAGTTTTCATGGATGGTTTGTGGACTTTAAGGGTGCAATTTGAGGCTAATGAGTGGTAGTTTGTACGTGTGCATGAGGGAGATTTGAAGGCTTAGTGGAGAGGCAGATTGTGTGAGGGTTATGGCATGCATGAAGGGGAGTTAAGGGTAGTTGACGTGGCTGTGTTCAGTGGTGTGAGGGGTAGTTTTCGTGGTGTATTCAGTGCGTGAGCTGCATGGCTTATACGGTTGTATTGTGCGTGGATCGTGTGTGGCTGCTGGAAAGGATTTGTACGTGAAGTAGGCAGGGTAGTCTGCTCACTGGCCTACTGCAGAGAGGGGTGTTGAGTTTGTGAGTGTGATTCACGTGTAAGGCTGCATGGTTTTGATCAGTTTGATGAGAGGGTTTGCGTGTTTATAAAAAGGCTGGGCAAGTGTGAGAGGCGTGGCTAGTAGGGGGTTGTTTGCCGAAAGAGAATGTGATGATGAGGTGTGAGGGCTGTTGTGAGTGTATGCGTGAATGAGCTCGATCAGGGGGCTTACATGATAAAGATCTTGGAGGTCAGAGGTTGGTGTTATGGTTTGTTTGTTTGGGTTTTTGCCGAGAAGAGAGAGCCAAGAAGTGGGAAGAGGCTGTTTTATGGTTTCATTATTTTTCCAAAATGATAGAGAGAGGCCGAGTCTTTGTGTTAGGGTTTAGTTGCCTTCTTGTGAGCAGTCGGCCAGGGCAATGTTGGTGTGGTGTGTGAAGGACCGTGGTCTTGTTGAGTGTGTTTGTTTGGTTGATGCTATGATTTTGTGGCTTCTTAGTGAGTGTGTCTCGGCTAGTGGAAGGGGCTACTGAAGGGTAATGACGTGTAGGTGGTGGGAAAGAAGGCTATCATCCAGGGCCATTTGTGTGTGAAGTCTAGGGTTTATATGGTTTCTGTTTGAGAAAGTGAGGGGATCAAGAGAGAGGTATGCATGAGAGGCATGAAGGGTGGTTAGCATGAATAGGGTATGGGTGGTTATGGGTTGTGTTTGATTGGAGATCACTCACGTGGGGATGGGTTCATTTGGGTGTATGGAGGGTGCATGGCTTTGTTAGTTTGTATTTGTGATTGGGCGTAAGGTGTATGGTTCGTATTTGATTGGAGAGGCAATTATTTGATGGAGAGTGGTTAGTGGCTAGTGCAAGTTGGTGAGTGGAGTGGCTTGTGTAGATGATTCACGTGGGGTGCATGGGTGGTAGTTAGGGTTTTTTTGTTTTTTGTTTGGTTATTTGTTGTTTAGTGTTTGTTTGGTTTAGTAAATGGGATGGGGTGGTTAGGCTTATGCTGGCTTCTTGTGTATGGCTTAGTGAGTGTTTGAATAATGCATGCATGGGCTCATGTGTTCTTTTTTTGTTATGAGTGGATTATGGGAATGAGGCATGGGTGAGGTGCATGAGTGGTTTTGTCATTTTGGTTTGTTGGCGTGGCGTTCATTGGCTTTTAGTTTGGGTGGTGGCCGTGTGTGCAGTTTGTGGCGAGATATTTTAAAACTGAGACCGAACGAGCGAACCCGGAGCTAAGCGATCGAACCAAATCCACCAAAATGTCAATTCTTGACCCTTCATTTCCGACGTCCGTTTCCCGCGACTTCCGCAACTTAAAAGATAGTGCCTCCGTTCGAGGATCATCATCGGGACTTATATGCAAAAATGCAGTGCCTACAGTCACCCCCACTTTGATGGGACTTGTGCAGTGTGTGACAATGACAATCCTATCAAAGTTATGCAATGCATTTTTACTTACTTGGCTCACCAGTTGCCACCTGACTTGCCTGCTGCCTCAAGCTGAGTTGATGTCGCAGTGGACCTCGATCCTGGGACACATCCCAATAACTGCAACCGACAACGGGGGCCTCGACCCTGGGACGCATCCCAATACCGCTGACAAAATTGGCGTCGACCCTGGGATGCATCCCGAAACTAATGATGCAGGGGGCCAACGACCCTAGGACGAATCCCGATAACTGCAACCGACAACGGGGGCCTCGACCCTGGGACGCATCCCAATACCGCTGATAAAATAGGCCTCGACCCTATGACGCATCCCGAAACTAATGATGCATGGGACCTCGATCCTGGGAGGTATCCCGATAACTGCAACCGACAACGAGGGCCTCGACCCTGGGACGCATCCCGATAAATACTGATCTGTGGGTGTAGGTCTCGACCCCGGGACTCATCCCCAAACCTGATACTGATGCTGATGTGGGTGTGGGACTCGACCCTGGGACTCATCCCCAAACTAATACCGATGCTGATGTGGGTGTGGGCCTCGACCTTGGGACTCATCCCCAAACTAATACCGATGCTGATGTGGCTGTGGGCCTCGACCTTGGGACTCATCCCCAAAAACTGATACTGATATAGGCCTCAACCCTGAATCTGATATTGATGCTAATGTGGGCCTCGCCCCCTGAATCGGATATTGATGTTGATGTGGGCCTCGCCCCCTGAGTCTGATATTGATGTGATATGGGCCTCGACCCTAGGACTCATCCCCGCGACTGATGTTGATGATGATGTAGGCCTCGGCCCTAGGACTCATCCCTGAAACTGATAATGATGATGATGTAGGCCTCGGCCCTGGGACTCATCCCTGACACTGATGCTGAAGTGGGCCTCGACCCTAGGGCTCATCCCAGCAACTGATACTGATGTGGTGTGGGCCTCGACCCTAGGACTCATCCCTGAAGTTGTTGCTGATGCTGATGGGGGCCTCGACCCTGGAGTGCCATGCCCGGAAAAACTGATACTGATATGGGCCTCGACCCTAGAGTGCAATAATCGCCAGCTGCCACATGACTTGCCTGCTGCTTTGAACTGATTTGATCTGGTTGCGCCATTTTCGGCATGTTGGACCCCATTTCCGAGGCATTGCTGAAGTGATGATGGTCCATTTTCGAACCAAGCTCCATTTTCGGAGTACCATTTTCGGCATGCTAACCCTATTTTCGAAGTGTCGCTGATGTGATGATGGTCCAATTTGGAACCATGCTCTATTTTCGGAGTGTCATTCCCGGCTTGTTCATTCATGGATTTTGCTTCATTCTCGGAGTACCATTCCCGGCTTGTTCATTCTGAACTATGTTCCCATTCTCGGCTTGTTCATTCTCGAACCCTGCTCCATTCTCGGAGTGTCATACCTGCGAAACTGATGCTGATAATGATGTGGGCCTTGCCCTCGAAGTGTCATACCCGGCCAGACTGATTCTGATAAAGATGTGGGCCTCACCCTTAGAGTGCCATACTCGGCAAGATTGCTACAGATAATGATGTGGGCCTCGCCCCCAAAGTGCCATACCCAGCAAAACTGATGCTATCTCTCCATTCCCAGAATGCCATACCAGGTAAGACTGATACCGATAAAGATGTGGGCCTCGCCCCCAGAGTGCCATACCCGGCAAGACTGATTCTGATGATGATGATGTGATACTATACTATCTCTCATGAGATAATCTTGATAGTTGGACATACTTTCGTCCTCAACAAATGCTTCGCGTCGAAACTAGAGAACCTTCAAAGTACTTGATACACTCAACTCCGATCGTCTGAACAAGTGATCTGAACTAGACTCCTAGTGTGTGTGTGCCCAGGCTCTTTCGCAACTTAATCCTTAAGTAGGCCAACTCGATGATTTCGCTTCGGAGAATCGGATCAGTCAGTCTAACCAATCTGGATGTCTTGATCACACTCTGTGATTACTTCGTCATACTCAACATGATATGGTCTTCTTCTTTTTTCTTTCGTCTCTTTCTTTTCATTCTTTCTCTTTTTTTCTTTTTTTTTTTGACACACCTACCCTTTAAGGTAGCATTTCTCCTCATGGTGGTCCTAATACTCGCCCATGGGTAGCTTCACACTTATCGGTTATAGGCGGTCTATTTTTCTATTTTTTTCATCGTAGAGACTTTTTCTTGATTTCCAACCATATCATATATCGTAGCACAAGTTGTTGGATAATATGACCCATAGCGTCACTATTTGTACAGATCACGGTGTTGTTGTACAAATTAACTATGTGACAAGGAAATTGCACTCTCATCATTTGTGATTAGATCACCATAGATGTATAAATGAATAGAGGTCCATATGATTAGTTCCTGGATTGAGATGATATGAGACAGTATCAGTCCACGAAGGATTAATCATTAATATCCCTAGCCGGAGTATTATCGAGACAGGACATCGATAATGCGGAATAGGCTAGTATTGCACTTGTGCGCGTTGTGAGGGCACAACGGCATAGTTCTCATATATTTAAGTATTGGATACTTATGCAAGTGCGATAGGAGGTTGTGTTTCACCGATGGTACGGGAAACAGCTTCGGTCTGGATAGACCCCTCGGAATCCCATTGGTATTATGACTATGTGTCTATGGGAGGCCGAAATCAAGGTAGGTGTGTATGGTCTTAACCTGAGACTTATATCGCTAATACTTACGATAATCGATAGACTTTAGTCTTGGTGGTACAGGGCTTTAACCGGTTCTGTGTACACCACTTCTGGGTTTATCAGAGAGTCGTAGTGTATTGGGTGTGATGTCAAGACAGAAGTATCACTCCAGTTATAGTGGAGATGATGTCACGCAGGATACGGTATTAGTGCTCTTAAGTGTGGCCGGCCATCGGGATATTATGACAAGGTCATATATATCCGATTATAGAGACTAGTTACCAGACATCCGACATGTACTTCGGACGGGGCAGACACTTATCCAGCCCCAGCCCTAGCACGTGACTATCCGATACTGGGCCGATATACACAATACTACGGTATACTACGCTTGATATAGATCTATGTATTCCTGTAAGAATATTCTGGAGAATTGGGTAGGCATGGCGCTTTGCTAGAAGCCAACCTTGTCTTGTAAATCGGTATTAAACGTAGTACGAGGTACTTACATGTTCAGATAGTCTCGACGACCGTATTTACTGCCAACATATCCGGAGATCTCATGGGTCGCTTCCTGAAGATTCACCAATGATGTATACTCGCACACTTAATTAATCTAGGATTAATTAGAAGAGAGAGAAAATTAATCTGGGATTAATTGCGGAGATATTTTATCTGGGATAAAATATTAATTAAAGAGAGAGAACGATTAATTTGGAATTAATCGATAAAATAATATATTTGATATATTATAAGAATTGGATTTCGACGCGGAATTAAAATTAGATTTTAATTCGGGCGAACGAATTAATTTAGAATTAATTCGTTAGCGACGTGAATAGTGAATTCGCTAGGCGTAATCATTTAATTACGACGCGACGGAAAATTCGTTAATTTGGAATTAGCGAACCCGAGCCCGAGAGTGATTGCGAGCGCATTCGTATTTCGAATTCGATCGCGGCACGCAAGTCACATCAAGCGTCAAATCGTTAGTCACATCATGCGTCAAATCAATTGTCACTTTGAGTGATGCGACTTGACAAATGTCACTTTATTAAAGTGATGTGATGTGACTTAAAGTAAAAAGTAGAAATGATGGAAAGCTTTATTGCTTTTATTTTTTTGACTTTTGAATAAAAGTAATATATATGTTTTATTTAATTTACTTGGTAAATGAAATAAACATATATATTAAATCTTTTCTCTCTCTTACATGCAGATACGATCTCTCATTTCCCTCTCTTTTCCCTCCTCTTCTTCATCACGGCTTCACTGCCGATTTTTGCTTAAAAGTTTCTGGTTCATCACCGATTTTTGAGAAGCAAAATTGAAGAAAACTTAGTGGCTAGCACACCATGAGTGCTACATAAGTGATAGGGAAACGATTTTGTGAGCTTGGATTTGGTTTTTGGAGCTTGAAGCTTGAAGCTTCTATGGAGGTCATCAATGGCCGAACATGGAGGAGACCACCACCACCAAAACCGAGCAGCCCCTGCTGTTTTTGGAGGCCAAACCGAGCACCAACAAGGCAGAAAACGCATCTCCTTTGTTGCATCTCAAACCGTTCAATGTGAGTTATGTTTCCGCCTTACTCCTTTGATGTGTTCATACTCGTTTTTTATGCATGTTTGTGATCCTTGGGACTTGATTGTAACTCCTACAATGGTATCTTGAGCTATTGGTTGCATAAAAACGATTTAGGGTTCTTGAGCAAATTTGGGGCTTTTTGATTTAAGCATGATTTTAACAAATTGTTCGTTTAAGAATGCTTCTATATGATTGAATTAGAGTTATATGTAATCAATTTCAAGAAAAATTAATTGGATTGATTTTCCCCAATTTGCTTATTGTTGGACAAAACTTTAATTTGGGGCTTTTTGATTTAAGCATGATTTTAACAAATTGTTTGTTTAAGAATACTTGTATATGATTCAATTAGAGTTATATGTAATCAATTTGAAGAAAAATTGATTGGATTGATTTTCCCCAATTTGCTTAATGTTGGCCAAAACTTTAATTTGGGTAAACTCAATTTGAGCATCAAATGATTAAATTGTTTTAGTATAGTATGCTTGTATGAGGTTGAATTGATGTTGTGCATAATCAATTTCATGAAATTTGGTTGGATCCATTTTTCCCCAATTTTGGGCATGACAAATTTGGGTAAACTTGATTTTGAGCATGTTTAATGAAATTGGATGATTTAGAATGCTTGAATGTTGTTTAATTGATGATTGATTAGATCAATTTGATGAAAAAGTGTTTGGAACAATTTTCCCCAATTTGCTTGTGATGGCCGAATTTGGCAAGTGCCCTATTGTCTTGGATTTTTGATTTTTGTTCATTGGATGAGTTAGAAATCATTTAGGGATGTTGAATTTATGTTTGATTGGGTTCAATTGGATTGAATTTGATTTGGGCATAATTTCCCTCTTTGGCCGAGACATTAAAAGCATGTAATGGTTTGATTTTTCAATTTGTGTGTTGGACATATAATAATGTATTGAGTATGATTAATTGGACTAATATGGTGTTTTGGAAATGTTGATTTAGTTGATTAATCATATAATGCACTTGTTTAATTGAATTGTAAAATTGGATTTTGTAATTTAATTAAAAGGGGCCTTAAAATTGGATTTGGGCTTTTAAAGTTGTTATTGGGTTTATTGGACTTTGTTGTACAAAGTTTGGTTTAGGCCAAAATTGGTTGGATCCAATTAGGCCCAAAACCGCTTCCAAAAGGCCCAAATGCGACTAATAAACCTTTAACGTTTAATTGGGCCTAATGGGCCTAAATTTAATTTATGGGCTTATGGGTTACTCCCGGATTGGACTTTGGTTGCAGGTTTGACCCGAGTTGACCAAAAGTCCACGCCTCAAGAAATTAATTAAAAGCCCATTGGACTTTAATTAAATTAATATTGGATATTAATCGGGCTTTGAGACCCGTAACGATTAAATTTGGAATTTAAGTCGTAAAGGTTTTTATTTATAAAGTGTAATATTTAATTTGGAATTAAATAATGAATTAGAATTAAATGCGTATTAAATTGGATTTAATTATGTATTTAATTTAATTCTTAGAAATCATACTTTGAGTACGTGTTCGCAATACGAGTTTGACTCGAACAAAATCAAATCTTTGTTTGAACATTGGATGATCACTAATTATCAAGATTAATTAATTTGATTGATTGATAACATGTTTATATGAATACATGGTTGTGATGTTTGAATAATGTATATCGGATGGATATTAGCCGGGTGGGGCGATTTTAGAAATTGTTGTAATAAATTTGATTTATTAAATTGGACCTGCGTGTCCAGCCTTATCTCCTATTTCTTTGTATTCTCTTCTCACCTATTCCCCTCTATGTATATGAGGTTTCTTTAGAAGTGTAGTGTAACGGGTAGAAGAAATATTAGTGCTAGCGGGAGAGAGAAAGTGAGAGATTTGATCTAGGATCAATATGTAAAATATCCATCCGCATATCATTATTATTTTACATATGCGCTTTATTATGTGTTTAGAATGCATGTTTAAGGGTGTATGATGATGAGACCTTAATAAATATAATTAAAATTGGTAGCCAATTTGCACACGAAAAGCCCTCATCAAATATCATGCGATTTTTTCCTTCCATTGAGTGATTCTTGCTCAAGAACTTAGATTGCATGGGTTGTTGGCCAAAGTCAAGCCCTTGTCCGTCGAAGATGTGTTTGAATCACGAGGCTT
>SKCR01018174.1:0-20402 GCA_019454045.1 Zanthoxylum bungeanum | reverse complement strand
GTGAGAAATCAAGTGCTAGCACACTTACGAGTCTTGCGAAGGTGGTAGGGAGGTTCGCCCATGAGCCGGGATCCATCAGACGAAGCTCGGAGCTCCGTTTCTCTCAGCTCAAAATGAATATGGAGACAGTGGACTGCCAGCAGTTGGCGTGAAGGGCAGTGCGTTTTTGGGCTTCATTCGTCTTCAAATCGACTCAACCGATCGATGTGAGTATTCCGCTATCTCCGTTGGTGTATTCACGCATTATTTTCATTGCTTGTTTGATCTTGGGACCTAGATTTTAACCAACAATGGCATCAAGAGCCTTAGGTTCAAGCATGAAAAATGTAGGGCTTAAAATTTGGGTAAATGTTTGTTGAGCATGATTTGAATAAATTGATTGTTTAAGTATGCTTATAACATGTTTAATTTCATTTTGGTTGGACCAATTTGTTGAAAAATGATTTGGAATTATTTTCCCCAAAATATATGACCTTGGTCGATGTGTATTGATTTTTATTTTGGTGTGCTTGAAATTTTTGATTTTGATTCATTTGATGAGTTGGAATCATTAAGTTTGATTTAATTTGAGGTCAATTGGATTGTAATTTGAATTGGACAAAAAACCCAAATCTTAATTTGGCCGAATGTGTGAGTCATATTGGAGTTCTTGGAATTTTTCATTTTAATTCATTGGATGAGTTATAATGATAAAGGATGATGTTAATTTGAAGTCAATTTGATTGAATTTTGAGTTGAACAAAAATCCCCAATTTGCTTCACCTTGGCCGAATATAATAGCCCTTGAATGTCTTGGTATTTTTGATTTTGTGACATTGGATGTGTATGAAATCAATTTGATGTTGATTTAATGTCGATTGTGGGTTCGATTGGATCGAAACCGAATCGGACACAAAATCCCTCTTTGACCGAGAGCTTTTAAGCATGTAGATGGGTTTGATTTTTCAATTTGTGTGTTGGACATATAATAATGAATTGAATATGATTAATTGGACTAATTCATGTTTTGGAAATGTTGATTTAGTTGATTAATCATGTAATACACTTTAGGTTAATTGAATATGAATTGGATTTTGTATATTCAATTAATTGGGCCTAATTTTGGAAATTGGACTTTAATGTTGTAATTGGGCTTATTGGGCTTGATTTTATCAAGTTGGGTTTAGGCCAAATGGATTGGATCCAATTGGGCCCAAAACCTTAACCATAAAGCCCAAATGCAACTAATGAACCTTTAAAGTTCAATTGGGCCTAATGGGCCAAGATTGATTTATGGGCTTATGGGGTAAATCCCGGATTGGACTTTGGTTATCGGTTTGACCCGAGTTGACCAAAAGTCCACGCCTTAAGAAATCAATTAAAAGCCCATTGGACTTTAATTGAATTGACGTTGGACGTTAATCGGTCTTTGAGACGCGTTACGATTAAATTTGGAATTTAAATCGTAAAAGGTTTATTGAATAAAGTGTAATATTTAATTTGGAATTGAATATTGAATTAGTATTAAGTACATGTTAAATTTGATTTAATGATGTAGTTTAATTTAATTCATGAATTTACTTTAAGTACTTATTCGCAAAAACGAGTTTGACTCGAACAAAATCAAATCGTTGTTTGAACATTGGATGATCACTTAATTATCAGATTAATTAATTTGATTAGATTGATTGATAGCATGCTTATGTGTGTGAATACGTGGTTGTGTTGAATGAATAATGTATATCGGATGGATATTAGTTGGGTGGGCAATTTTAGAAATTGTTGTAATAAATTCGATTTATTAAATTGGACCTGCGTGTCCAGCCTTATCACCTTCATTCTCTTTGTATTCTCTTCTCACCTATTCCCCTCTATGTATATGAGGTTTCTTTAGAAGTGTAGTGTAACGGGTAGAAGTAATACAAGTGCTAGCTTGAGTGAGAAAGGGAGAGATTTGATCTAGGATCAATGTGTATAGTATCCATCCGCATATCATTATTATTATTTATTTTCATACTCGCTTTATTATGTATTTAGAATGCATGTTTAAGGGTGTATGATGTGAGAGACCTTAACAAAGATAATTAAATTGGTAGCCAATTTGCACGCGAAAACCCTCGTTAAATATCAAGCGTTTATTTTCCTTCCATTGAGTGATTCTTACTCAAGATCCGAGATTGGCAGGGGTTGTTGGCCAAAGTCAAGCCCTTGTCCGTCGAAGATGTGTTTTAATCACGAGGCTTTGTTCCATATCGGTGTCGTGTCCAAGTTGTGGTTTGTTGGCCAAAGTCAAGACCACTTCTTGTCCATTGACATTGATTACGAAGTTTCCATGTCAATGGGTCCGCGCTTGACTGGGATCACTAGGTTTGTTGTGCCAAAGCCAAGGCCTAGTTGATTCGAGAGGAAAAAGGTTAGGGTATACATTCGATGTATAGGCATATATAAGATATATGTTTGGGACTTGGATGTCCACCTACTGGATCTAGGAGTTGGATGAGATCCAATTGATCTTCGAGATCTACCTAGTTAATTATCATACAATTTGTTGGCCAAAGTCAAGATTGTGTGATACTTTAACGGGATCCTAGCCCACTAGGAAACACGGTTTCCCGAGTACTCGACAGAGGGTTAGAGGCTCGACGAAAAATAGTGGGAGGCAAGTATTGAATTTGCAACATTCGTTCAAATACTCGCTAAACGCGCTCATCTATATTTTACTCGTCATATTAATCAAAAGTATTAGTTGGACTAATATTTTATGTTGTTTTAAAAATATATATAGTTGGACTATATACAAACTCATTCAATATATAGTTGATTTTATAATTGGATTATAGTAATCAATATAATTGAATTAAATGATAGTTGATTTTATAATTGGATTATAGTAATCAATATTAAAATTATAGTTGATTAAATAATTGGATTATTGTAATCATTATAATAATAGTACCTTATTAAAATTGATTAAATAGTTGACTATTGAAATCAAGAAAGAATTGAAAGGTTGAATATTTAAAAATATATAATCCTTGGATTAAATATTTTAAATGATTTAATTTTCATATTGGGAATAATAATAGGTTAATTTATTTGATAAAATAACTTATGACTAAGCCCATAATTAAGCAAATAGTAGAGCATAAAATCTTTGGAAGATTTATGTGATGATGACTTTAGTGCTTAATTAATATACTTGACTAAATCTATCTTTAGATTTAAAAGTATTAAAATTGCAATTAATAATTCTTGGAGAATTAATTGACTATTCTAGTGGAGAAAAGTCAAAGTTTGCAATTGGGAGTTGCACAAGGTGCACATCATTTCGATATTCCGAAACCCAAGGCTTGGCCAAAGGTTTGTGAAATATTGAAAAGATAATTGACATATCCCAAAGTGACTACCATTTGGATATGGCAGACACGAAGGAATTAAAGAAAGGGCGAGGCTCTGACTTTAAAATATTTGTCAAAGTTATGTTCACTACTAGTATTGAAATTGGATTTTAAATACTTAGTGTGGTACATAAAATATATGTATTGATGTTCAGAATCCGCTATGAGCTGGATACTGACTTCAAGCCGAGATTTCTCTGCGAATCGGAAACGGGACGAAAGTCGCTGTTTCGACCGTAGATACCTAAGTTTAAGAACTACCCTTGGGTATGTACTTAAATTAGGAATGTTTTATGTAACTAGTTTGACTAGAGACATTATCTCTATATCAGTGTTTAATCCGATGTGGATAAACCTTTATATTCTAGAACACTAAGTGTTTCATTATATAAAGATGATACTGAGATAAATACATTAGATGTAATAACTGAATTTATATTTTGAATATAAATAAAATCTCAAACATATAAAATGACAAATAAATAGCTCAAATTGATTTGATCAATAGAGACTTATTTGTGGCATTGTTGTCTAGGACACAATTAAACGAGACTCGTATATCCACACTTTTGAAGAGTGGGTACTAGGACTGATTTGACTATTCAAATAAGGTCTGCGAATCTAGTTTATTAGGTAAAGTACCTAAAATACTATTACTTGGTAATAGTATAAAGGGCCACCGATCTGTTAGCCCTATTCATGGTGAAGTAAGTGGGCCCATATCTAGCTAGCTAGATGTGAACATGAATATTTCGTGACCTTAACGGATGTGGCATCACGTTATGGTTATGTGTTTCTTTTGAAGAACACAATCGGAAACTTTTAGAGTTTCGACACGAAATAGACAAACAGATCGGCTATAGTATTATATCCGTCACGGTAAGACGTATTGAAAATACTTAAGCAGTAAGTTTCATATGTACATGAAAGATACGGTATTCTTTCAAATGAGGACTCCTCCCGAGACACGTCAGTTAGACGGTGTGTCCGAACTAAAACCGAATTTTGTTGGACATGATAAGGTTTATCACGAGTCGCTCTGAGCTACTGTTTCCTTCAATAGGATATGTATTAACAGTGCAAAACTTATTTAGAATAAGGTTCCATATAAATCTGTTTGACAGATGTCATATAGGATATGAACAGGGAAGAAACGAGGTTTCTCATTCCTGATAATTTGGGTATGCCAGGCATAACGTTTGGATGATACCAAACTGAAAGACCCAAATTGGAACAGTGCCTATATAGGTTATCCTAAGGGAAACCTTAAGTATAGTACTTATAAATCTCACATGAGAACAATATGATTGTTGCTCACCATGCGGTTTTCCTGAGAGGAATACCGATATGCAGTGGTCAGTGGGAGGATAGTGATACTCGA
This sequence comes from Zanthoxylum bungeanum, assembly GCA_019454045.1. Taxonomy (NCBI): domain Eukaryota; kingdom Viridiplantae; phylum Streptophyta; class Magnoliopsida; order Sapindales; family Rutaceae; genus Zanthoxylum; species Zanthoxylum bungeanum. The sequence continues at coordinate 15,644 of SKCR01018174.1, read as the reverse complement.
TGAAAATCGGAGTAATACTGTTCAAGGCACGAAGTCCTTAATGGAACACAAATAGTTCATCTATGATGAATCTATACCATTAATCTTCAAATACACAAGAACTTCGTAGATCGGATAGAGTCAGAAAACAACCTAGGGTATGGGTTTCTGATCTAACCTCATAAAGATGTCAATCTTATGAAGGTATATCCAACCGACTACGTTTTGAGGAAGTGATACGAGGTATCGACTCCCTATTATGGCAAAGTGCCATGAGTCCGAAATGGATTCCATGTATAACAACTATTTTGGATACTAATTGTTGTACCACAAAGGCATTGTGCCTATTGGTACATTAATGTCTTCAAGGAAGACATACATGGAAGGCAACATACCAACGTACAAAACTGGGCTTTTGACGGAAAGGTATCGTTATCAACATTGTGTTAATAACGGTTCAACCTTTTACCGTTTGCCATGGTAAATCCATTTTGAAGATGCTTGTTGATAACTGCGTATTTCATTCATATGAAATGTGTCAGTTACAGATCAAAATCGCTTTCCTGAAAAGGAAACCTTTTGGAGGATGTTTACAACATCCTGACGATTTTGTATAACCGACAACAAGGTTTGCGGGTTATTCGATCCATGTTTGGATTGAAGCAAGCATAAGGTTCTTGGAACTGACGTTTTGAAATAATCATAATGGTTTATGATTTAATTCAAAACGAAATGATTCTTGTGTATATAAGGAGGTTAGTGGGAGCGCACTGACAGTGAAATTCCCATAAAACAATTGGTAAAAGCTTGGCTTTCATAGATATTCTTTCAATAGAAATTCTCCGTAGAATTCTGGGGAGTAACAACCTTTATTCAAGGAATAAAGATCTACTGGGATAGATTTGGAGTTGTTAACACTCTCTGGGAAATTGTACATTTAAAATGTACTTGTATTGGTGTCTCATACGCTTCGAGCATATGGAGTCACAATCGGTCAATCCAAGTGATAGTCACTGGATTGAAGTTAAGAACATCTGTTAGTATCTTAGAGAACTAAAGATGTTGTCTTAAACTATGGAGAAGGAGAACTTGAAGTGACTGGGATCACTACTGCAAGTTTCCAAACAATTAAATACTACGGTACTATAAAGTTTGCATAACGGGACAGTGAGCTGGAAATCTTCCGAGCAAGATAACTGTTGCCGAATAAACAACAAATGCGGATTATTGCTGCAGCTGAGGCAGCAATAGAAGCCATTTGGGTCGAAAATAAATCTAATTAGATTAGATATAGTTCTGTTAGCAGCTGAGCTAGGCGTCAGCACAGGCTAAGGAATTAAAGGTCTCATCGACGATCCAGATATATACTTCTATATCATCTGATTCGTTCGGATCATACATCGTGGCGATGTGATGATCGGTAAATCGCGTCAGACGATAATTAAACAAATCCGCTGACGAAAACCTTTCCTCAGCAATTTGAGCGAACCGTACATAGTTCGGGTGTGGGACACTTGAGTGACTGGCTATGTGCCAAGTGGGAGATTGTTGGACAAATGACCCATAGCGTCACTATTTGCACAGATCATTGTGTTGTTGTAGCAAATTAACTATATGACAAGGAAATTGCACTCTCATCATTTGTGATTAGATCACCATAAATATATAAATGAAGAGAGGTCCATATGATTAGTTCCTGGATTGAGATGATATGAGACAGTATCAGTCCACGAAGGATTAATCATTAAATATCCCTAGCCGGAGTATTATCGAGACTGGACATCGATAATGCGGAATAGGCTAGTATTGCACTTGTGCGTTGTGAGGGCACAACGGCATAGTTCTCATATATATAAGTGTTGGATACTTATGCAAGTGCGATAGGAGGTCGTGTTTCACCGATGGTACGGGAAACAGCTTCGCTCTGGATAGACCCCTCTCGGAATCCCATTGGTATTATGACTATGTGTCTATGGGAGGCCGAAATCAGGGTAGGTGTGTATAGTCTTAACCTGAGACTTACATCGCTAATACTTACGATAATCGATAGACTTTGGTCTTGGTGGTACATGGCTTTAACCGGTTCTGCGTACACCACTTCTGGGTTTATCAGAGAGTCGTAGTGTATTGGTGTGATGTCAAGACGGAAGTATCACTCCAGTCATATGGAGATGATGTCACGCAGGATACGGTATAGTGCTCTTAGTGCTGCGCGGCCATCGGGATATTATGACAAGGTCATGTATATCCGATTATAGAGACTATTACCAGACATCCGACATGTGCTTCGTACGGGGCAGACACTTATCCAGCCCCAGCCGCCTAGCACGTGACTATCCGATACTGGGCCGATATACACAATACTACGGTATACTACGCTTGATACAGATCTTATATATTCTTAAATGGATATTTCCGGAGAATTGGGTAGACTTGGTGCTTTGCTAGGAGTCGACCTTGTCTCGTAAATCGGTAGAACGTAGTACTTGGTACGTACGTGATTCGGATACTCCGACGACCGTATTTACTGCCAGCTATCCGGGGATCTCATGGGTCGCTTCCCGATAATCCACCGATGACGCACAACTCGCACTCTTGAATAATCTGGGATTATATAGAAGAGAGAGAAATTAATCTAGGATTAATTACGGAGATATTTTATCTAGGATAAAATATCGTCTAGAGAGAGATAACGATTAATTTGGAATTAATCGGTAAATTAATATATTCGATATATTAAACGAAATTAGATTTCGACGCGGAATTAAAATTAGATTTTAATTCGGGCGAACGAATTAATTTAGAATTAATTCGTTAGCGACGTGAATAGTGAATTCGCTAGGCGTAATCATTTAATTACGACGCGACGGAAAAATCGTTAATTTGGAATTAACGAACCCGAGCCCGAGTGTGATTGCGAGCGCATTCGTATTTCGAATTCGAGTGCGGCGATGCAAGTCACATCAAGCGTCAAATCAATCGTCACATCAAGCGTCAATCAAAAGTCACTTTGAGTGATTGATTGATTTGATTAATGGATTGAGTGAAAGACACTCACATGTCACTTTTTAAAGTTGATATAACTTGATGGACATTGATATTGGAGTGTGGAACACTCAAGCTTATTACATTCAATTTATTTGACTTTTTGAAAGTTAAAATTAATTGGTAAATCATTTAATATTTTTGAAAATATATAAACAAAGATTTACAACTTTTGTAATAACCATACACAATTTCATCTCCTCATTTGCTCTCTTCTTCTCACGCCCAAAAACAGATATTGGACTGGTTTTGAACCAGAAAACGTGACACTAAAGGGAAGCAAGAGTGGTTTTTCATGGTGAGAAATCAAGTGCTAGCACACTTACGAGTCTTGCGAAGGTGGTAGGGAGGTTTCGCCCATGAGCCGGGATCCATCGGACGAAGCTCGGAGCTCCGTTTCTCAGCTCAAAACCGAAATATAGAGACAGTGGACTGCCAGTAGTTTGGCGTGAAGGCAGTGCATTTTTGGGCTTCATTCGTCTTCAAATCGACTCAACCGATCGATGTGAGTATTCTGCTATCTCCGTTGGTGTATTCACACATTATTTTCATTGCTTGTTTGATCTTGGGACCTAGATTTTTACCAACACATAGTTCTCATATATTTAAGTATTGGATACTTATGCAAGTGTGATAGGAGGTTGTTTTTCACCGATGGTACGGGAAATAGCTTCGCTCTAGATAGACCCCCGGATCCCATTGGTATTATGACTATGTGTCTATGGGAGTTCGACATCAGGGTAGGTGTATTTGGTCTTAACCTGAGACTTGCACCGCTAATACTTACGATAATCGGTAGACTTTGGTCTTGGTGGTACAGGGCTTTAACCGGTTCTGTGTACACCACTTCTGGGTTTATCAGAGAGTCGTAGTGTATTGGGTGTGATGTCAAGACGGAAGTATCACTTCAGTCATAGTGGAGATGATGTCACGCAGGATACAGTACTAGTGCTATTGAGTGATGCGCATCCAATCATGATATTATGACCAGGTCATGAATATCTGATTATAGAGACTAGTTACCAGACATCCGACATGTGCTTCAGACGGGGCAGACACTTATCCAGCCCCAGCCCTAGCACGTGACTATCCGATACTGGGCCGATATACACAATACTACGGTATACTACGCTTGATACAGATCTATATATATTCCCTGTAAGAATATTTGTGGAGAATTGGGTAGGCATGGCGCTTTGCCAGAAGCCAACCTTATCTAGTAAATCGGTACAAACGTAGTACGAGGTACTTACGTGTTCGGATAGTCCGACGACCGTATTTACTGCCAACATATCCGGAGATCTCATGGGTCGCTTCCTGAAGATTCACCGATGACTATGACTCGCACTTTAATTAATCTGGGATTAATTAGAAAGAGAGAGAAAATTAATCTGGGATTAATTGCGGAGATATTTTATCTCGGATAAAATATCATTAAAGAGAGAGAACGATTAATTGGAATTAATCGATAAATAATATATTCGATATATTATAAGAAATTGGATTTCGACGAGGAATTAAAATTAGATTTTAATTCGGGCGAACGAATTAATTTAGAATTAATTTGTTAGCGACGTAAATAGTGATATCGCTAGGCGTAATCATTTAATTATGACGCAACGGAAAATTTGTTAATTTGGAATTAGCGAACCCGAGCCCGGGATTATTTGCGAGCGCATTCACTTTTCGAATTCGAGTGCGGCACGCAAGTCAAATCGTGCGTCAAATCGCTAGTCACATCAAGCGTCGAATCAAATGTCACTTTGAGTGATATGACATGTTGTCACTTGATTTGAGTGATTGATGTAGAAGTTGAAAAAGAAACTTCTGCTTTTGGCTTTTTGACTTTAGCATTTAAAGAAAAGTAAAATATATGGTAAATGGTTTTAATTTTGAAAAAATATAAAAACCTATTACATTTTATTTTCTTTTACTTTTTCTCTCACCTTTTGCGCATCTCTTCCTCTCCCTCTCTTTTCTCTCTTTCTCTCCTTCTTCCATTTTCGGCTTGGAGCCGATTTCTCTCTCCAAAAATTTTCTGGTTTGACCGAAATTTTGAAAACAATGAAGAAGAGTAGTGCTAGCACACACATGGGTTATATTATGGTGATAGGGAAACGAATTTATGAGCTTGGGAAAGCTTGAAGCTTGGGGCTTCAATGGAGTCTTTCATGGCCGATTTTGGAGCATCAAAACAGCCCCCACCGTGCAGTCCACTGCAGTTCAAGAAGGCCCAAAACCAGCTTGATGGAGGCAGAAACATGAAGTGCGCATTTGGTACACATCTTTGATGCATCTCTACCGATCCATGTGAGTTTTTCCGCACCTTATTTGGTTGTATTCTACTCATTTTTATGCATGATTTATGATCTTGGGACTTGATTGAACTCAACAATGGTATCAGAGCCATTTGTGCATAAAACGTTTAGGGTTCTTGAGCAAAATTTGGGCTTTTTGATTGAAGCATGATTTTGACAAATTGTTTGTTTAAGAATGCTTGTATATGAATAACTTAGAGTTTATATGTAATCAATTTGAAGAAAAATTAATTGGATTGATTTTCCCCAATTTGCTTATTGTTGGCCAAAACTTTAATTGGGTAAACTTGATTTTGAGCATGTTTAATGAAATGGATGATTTAGAATGCTTAAATGTTGTTTAATTGATGATTGATTAGATCAATTTGATGAAAAGTGTTTGGAACAATTTTTCCCCAATTTCTAATGTCTTGAATTTTGATTTTTGTTTCATTGGATGACTTGGAAATCATTGGGGATGTTGAATTTATGTTTGATTGGGTTCAATTGGATTGAATTTGATTTGGGCATATTTTTCCCCTTGGCGGAGACACTTGAAGCATGAAATTGGGTTTGATTTTGATCAAATTATGTTGGACATGATTCATTGATGATAAGCATGATTAATTGGACAAAATTTAGTGTTTTGGAAACTTGATTTGGGCAATTAATAATGCTATACACTTTAGGTAATTTAATTGGAAAATTTGGAATTTTTGAAATTAAATTATTGGGCTTAAAATTGGATTTGGGCTTTTAAAGTTGTTATTGGTTTTATTGGACTGTGTTGTACAAAGTTGGTTTAGGCCAGAATTGTTGGATCCAATTAGGCCAAAACCGCTTCCAAAAGGTCCAAATGCGACTAATGAACATTTGACGTTTAATTGGGCCTAATGGGCCTAAATTAATTTATGGGCTTATGGGGTAACTCCCGGATTGGATTTTGGTTATTCGGTTTGACCCGAGTTGACCAAAAGTCAACGCCTCAAGAAATTAATTAAAAGCCCATTAGACTTTAATTAAATTAATATTGGATATTAATCGGGCTTTGAGACCCGTAGCGATTAAATTTGGAATTAAGTCGAAAAAAGGTTTATTTTATAAAATGTAATATTTAATTGGATTAAATCATGAATTAGAATAAATACGTATTAAATTGGATTTAATCATGTAATTTAATTTTATTTGAGAAATCGTACTTTGAGTACGTGTTAGCAATACGAGTTTGACACGAACAAAATCAAATCGTTATTGAACATTGGATGATCACTAATTATCAAGATTAATTAATTTGATTAGATTGATTGATAACATGCTTGTATGAATACATGGTTGTTGATGTTGAATAATGTATATCGGATGGATATTAGTCGAGTGGGGCGATTTTGGAAATTGTAATAAATTTGATTTATTAATTGTGTTGAGTTTCAATCAAGTCCCAAGATCATAAATCATGCATAAAAACGAGTTGAATACAACCAAATGAGGTGCGGAAAAGACTCACATGGATTGGTTGCATGCGGAGTGATGAACCACGAACTGCTCTCCCTTGCTCGGCAGTGAGCTGCGCTTGGTAGGGGCTGCAAGGTAATGGACTGGTTTACCTCCTCCATGTTCGGCCATTGATGACCTCCATTGAAGCTCCAAGCTTCAAGCTTTTCCATGCTCATAAATTGTTTCCCTATCACCTTAGGATAACTCTATGTGTGTGCTAGCACTTGGTTTTGAAACAAAATCAATTCTTGCTTCACATTACTTCTCGGCAGAACCAGAAAAACAAGAGGAGAGAGAAGATGAAAAAACGGCTCCAAGCCGAGAGAGAAAGGAGGGAAAAGAAGAGATCGTATGTCTTGCATGAGGGAGAGAGAAAAGCTTTTTATTTTGTTTTATATATTTACCAAGTAAATAATAAATAAAACATATATCACTTTTAATACAAAAGTCAAAAAGCAAGAAATAAATAATGTTATATTTCATTTCAAGCTTTTAAAAGCTTTTCATCAACTCAAATCAACTATTCATATCAAATCAATCCACTTTAATAAAGTGACAACATGTCATGTCACATCACTCAAAGTGACAAGTGACTTGACAATTGATGCGACTAGCGATTTGACGCTTGATGGACTTGCGTGCCGCACTCGAATTCGAAATGCGAATGCGCTCGCAATCACTCTCGGGCTCGGGTTCGTTAATTCCAAATTAACGAATTTTCCGTCGCGTCGTAATTAAATGATTACGCCTAGCGAATTCATTATTCACGTCGCTAACGAATTAATTTTAAATTAATTCGTTCGCCCGAATTAAAATCTAATTTTAATTCCGCGCCGAAATCCAATTTCATATAATATATCGAATATATTATTTATCGATTAATTCTAAATTAAACGTTCTCTCTCTTTAATTAATATTTTATCCCAGATAAAATATCTCCGCAGTTAATCCCAGATTAATTTTCTCTCTCATTAATTAATATTTTATCCCAGATAAAATATCTCCGCAATTAATCCCAGATTAATTTTCTCTCTCTTCTAATTAATCCTAGATTAATTAAGTGCGAGTTATACATCATTGGTGAATCTTCAGGAAGCGACCCATGAGATCTCCGGATATGTTGGCAGTAAGTAAGTAATACGGTCGTCGGATTATCCGAACACGTAAGTACCTCGTACTACGTTTATACCGATTTACAAGACAAGGTTGGCTTCTAGCAAAGCGCCATGCCTACCCAATTCTCCAGAAATATTCTTACAGGAATATATAGATCTGTATCAAGCGTAGTATACCGTAGTATTGTGTATATCGGCCCAGTATCGGATAGTCACGTGCTAGGGCTGGGGCTGGATAAGTGTCTGCCCCGTCCGAAGCACATGTCGGATGTCTGGTAACTAGTCTCTATAATCGGATATTCATGACCTGGTCACAAATCCCGAATGGTTGCGCAACACTTTAGAGCACTAATACCATATCCTGCGTGACATCATCTCCAATATGACTGAAGTGATACTTCCGTCTTGACATCACACCCAATACACTACGACTCTCTGATAACCCAGAAGTGGTGTACGCAGAACCGTTAAAGCCCTGTACCACCAAGACCAAGTCTATCGATTATCGTAAGTATTAGCGATGTAAGTCTCAGGTTAAGACTTACACACCTACCCTGATTTCGGCCTCCCATAGACACATAGTCATAATACCAATGGGATTCCGAGGGGTCTATCCAGAGCGAAGCTGTTTCCCGTACCATCGGTGAAACACAACCTCCTATCGCACTTGCATAAGTATCCAATACTTAAATATATGAGAACTATGCGGTCGTGCCCTCACAACGCGCACAAGTGCAATACTAGCCTATTCCGCATTATCGATGTCCTGTCTCGATAATACTCCGGCTAGGGATATTTAATGATTAATCCTTCGTGGACTGATACTGTCTCATATCATTCTCAATCCAGGAACTAATCATAGGGACCTCTCTTCATTTATATATCTATGGTGATCTAATCAAAAATGATGAGAGTGCAATTTCCTTGTTCACATAGTTAATTTGTACAACAACACCGTGATCTGTACAAATAGTGACGCTATGGGTCATATTATCCAACAATCTCCCACTTGGCACATAGCCAGTCACTCGAGTGTCCCACACCCGAACTATGTACGGTTCGCTCAAATTGCTGAGGAAAGGTTTTCGTCAGCGGATTTGTGTAATTCTTCTGACGCGATTTATACGATCATCACATCGCCACGATGTATGATCCGAACGAATCAGATGATATAGAAGTATATATCTGGATCGTCGATGAGACCTTTAATTCCTTAGCCTGTGTGCCGACGCCTAGCTCAGCTGCTAAAAGAACTATATAAATTAATTAGATTTATTATCGATCCAAATGGCTTCTATTGCTGCCTCAGCTGCAGCAATAATCCGCATTTGTTGTTAATTCGGCAACAGTTATCTTGCTCGGAATATTTCCAGCTCACTGTCCAGTGTTCAAACTTTATAGTACCGCAGATATTTACCGGTTTGGAAACTTGCAGCAGTGATCCTAGTCACTTCAAGTTCTCCATCTCCATAGTTTAAGACAACATCTTTAGTTCTCTCAGATACTAACAGATGTTCTTAATCTTCAATCCAGTGACTATCACTTGGATTGACCCGATTGTGACTCCATATGCTCGAAGCGTATGAGACACCAATACAAGTACATTTTAAATGTACAATTTCCAGAGAGTGTTAACCAACTCCAAATCTATCCCAGTAGATCTTTATTCCTTGAATAAAGGTTGTTACTCCCCAGAATTCTACGGAGAATTTCTATGAAAGCCAAGCTTTCATCAATTGCTTTATGGGAATTTCATTGTCAGTGCCCTCTCCCACTAACCTCCTTATATACACAAGAATTATTTCGTTTTGAGTCAAATCATAAACCATTATGATTATTTCAAAACGACAGTTCCAAGAACCTTATGCTTGTTTCAATTCAAACATGGATCGAATAACCCGCAAACCTGTTTGTCGGTTATACAAAATCGTCAGGATGTTGTAAACATCCTCCAAAAGGTTTCCTTTTCAGGAAAGCGATTTTGATCTGCAACTGACACATTCATAAATGAAATATGCAGTTATCAACAAGCATCTTCAAAATGGATTTACCACGGCAACAGGTAAAAAGTTGAAATTATTAACACAATGTTGATAACGATACCTTTCCGTCAAAAGCCCAGCTTTGTACGTTGGTATGTTGCCTTCCATGTATGTCTTCCTTGAAGACGTTTAATGTACCAATAGGCACAATGCCTTGTGGTACAACAACTAGTATTCAATAGTGTTATACATGGAATCCATTTCGGATTCATGGCACTTTGCCATAATAGGGAGTCGATACCTCGTATCACTTCCTCAAAACGTAGTCGGTGGATATACCTTCATAAGATTGACATCTTTATGAGGTTAGATCAGAAACCCATAACCTAGGTTTTTTCTGACTCTATCGATCTACTCAGTTCTTGTGTATTCGAAGATTAATGGTATAGATTCATCATTGATGAACTATTTGTGTTCCATTACGGACCTTGTGCCTTGAACAGTATTACTCTGATTTTCATCGAGTATCACTATCCTCCCACTGACCACTGCATATCGGTATTCCTCTCAGGAAAAACCGCATGGTGAGCAACAATCACATTGTTCTCATGTGAGATTTATAAGTACTATACTTATGGTTTCCCTTAGGATAACCTATATTGGCACTTATCCAATTTGGGTCCTTAGTTTGGTATCATCCAAACGTTATGCCTGGCATACCCAAATTATCAGGAATGAGAAACCTTGTTTCTTCCCTGTTCATATCCTATATGACATCTGTCAAACAGATTTATATGGAACCTTATTCTAAATAAGTTATTGCACTGTTAAAACTTATCCGTTGAAGGAAATGGTAGCTCAGAGCGACTCTTGATTAATCTTATCATGTCTAACATGATTCGGTTAATCCGTTCGGACACACCGTCACTTTGACGTGTTCCGAGAGGAGTCCTCATTTGAAAAAATACTATACTCTTTCAAGTACATATGAAACTTACTGCTTAAGTATTTTCCAATACGGTCTTACCGTGGCGGCATAAACTATAGCCGATCTGTTTGTCTATTTTGTGTCGAAACTCTAAAAGTTTCCGATTTGTGTTCTTCAAAAGAAACACATAACCATAACGTGATGCCACATCCGTTAAGGTCACAAAATATTCATGTTCACATCTAGCCTAGCTAGATATGGGCCCACTTACTTCACCATGAATAGGGCTAACAGATCGGTGGCCCTTTTACTATTACCAAGTAAATAGTATTTTAGGTACTTTACCTAATAAACTAGATTCGCAGACCTTATTTGAATAGTCAAATCAGTCCTAGTACCCACTCTTCAAAAGTGTGGATATACGAGTCTCGTTAAATTGTGTCCTAGACAACAATGCCACAAATAAGTCTCTATTGATCAAATCAATTTGAGCTATTTATTTGTCATTTTATATCTTTGAGATTTTAATTATATTCAAAATATAAATTCTGTTATTTACATCTAATGTATTTATCTCAAGTATCATCTTTATATAATAAAACACTTAGTGTTCTATAATATAAAGGTTTTATCCGCAACGGATTAAACACTGATATAGAGATAATGTCTCTAGTCAAACTAGTTACATTATAACAGTTCCTAATTTAAGTATATACCCAAAGGGTAGTTCCTAAACTTAGGTATCTACGGTCGTCGAAACAGCGACTTTCGTCCCGTTTCCGATTCGCAGAGAATCTCAGCTTGAAGTCAGTATCCAGCTCATAGCGGATTCTGAACATCAATACATATATTTTATGTACCACACTAAGTATTTAAAATCTAATTTCAATACTAGCTGTGAACATAACTAAGACAAATATTTTTAAAGTTAGAGCCTCGCCCTTTCTTTAATTCCTTCGTGTCTGCCATATCCAAATGGTAGTCACTTTGGGATATGTCAATTATCCTTTCAATATTTCAGAAACCTTAGGCCAAGCCTTGGGTTCTTAGAATATCGAAACGATGTGCACCTCGTGCTACATGCCCAATTGCAAACTTTGACTTTATCTCCTCTAGAATAGTCAATTAATTTTCCAAGAATTATAAATTGCAATTTTAATACTTCTTAAATCTAAAATTAGATTTATGACAAGTATATTAAATTAAGCATTAAAGTCATCATCACATAAATCTTCCAAAGATTTTACGCTCTACTTATTTTGCTTAATTTTGGGCTTAAGGTATAATAAGTTATTTTATCAAATAAAGTAACCTATTATTTATTCCCAATTTGAAAATTAAATCATTTAAAATATTTCAATCCCAGATTATATTTTAAATATCCAACTTTTCAATTTTATCTTGATTACAATAGTCCAACTATTTAATCAACGATTAGTGGTACTATACATATTATAATGATTATAATAGTCCAACTATATAATCAAATATAATCCAAATTAATTAACCTCAATTACATTGATTACTATAATCCAATTATAAAATCAACTGTAAACTGAAATTAATTAATTCAAATATATTGATTAATATAATCCAATTATATATAATCAAGTATAATACAGTCCAACTGTTTATTAAAACAACAATTTAAATATTAGTCCAACTAACATTTAATCTAATGACGAAATAATTTAAATTAGCGCGTATGGCGAGTAATTGAACGAGTATTGCTAATTCAATTCTTGCCTCCCACTATTTTTCGGCGAGCCTCTAACCCTCTGTCGAGTACTCGGGAAACCGTGTTTCCTAGTGGGCTAGAATCCCGTTAAATATCACACAATCTTGACTTTGGCCAACAAATTGTATGATAATTAACTAGGTAGATCTCGAAGATCAATTGGATCTCATCCAACTCCTAGATCCAGTAGGTGGACATCCAAGTCCCAAACATATATCTTATATATGCCTATACATCGAATGTATACCCTAACCTTTTTCCTCTGAATCAACTAGGCCTTGGCTTTGGCACAACAAACCTAGTGATCTCAGTCAAGCGCGGACCCATTGACATGGAAGCTTCGTAATCAATGTCGTTGGACAAGAAGTGGTCTTGACTTTGGCCAACAAACCAAAACTTGGACAAGACACCAATATGGAACAAAGTCTCTTGATTCAAACACATCTTCGACGGACAAGGGCTTGACTTTGGCCAACAACCCATGCCAATCTAGGATCTTGAGCAAGAATCACTCAATGGAAGGAAAAGACGCATGATATTTGATGAGGGCTTTTCGTGTGCAAATTGGCTGCCAATTTATTATCTTTGTTAAGGTCTCATCATCATACACCCTTAAACATGCATTCTAAACACATAATAAAGCGCATATGAAATAAAATAATAATGATATGCGGATGGATACTTTACATTGATTCTAGATCAAATCTCTCATGTTCTCTCTCCAAAGCTAGCACATGTATTACTTCTACCCGTTACACTACACTTCTAAAGAAACCTCATTTACATGGAGGGGAATAGGTGAGAAGAGAATACAAAGAAATAGGAGATAAGGCTGGACACACAGGTCCAATTAATAAATCAAATTTATTACAACAATTTCTAAAAATCGCCCCACCCGGCTAATATCCATCTGATATACATTATTCAAATATCACAACATGTATTCATACAAGCATGTTATCAATCAATCTAATCCAATTAATTAATCTTGATAATTAGTGATCATCCAATGTTCAAACAAAGATTTGATTTTGTTCGAGTCAAACTCATATTGCGAACACGTACTCAAAGTACGATTTCTACTAATTAAATTAAATTACATGATTAAATCCAATTTAATACGTATTTAATTCTAATTCATTATTTGAAGTGACTGGTTTTACTGCTGTAAGTTTCCTAACCGATAAAAATGACTATAAGTCGTAATAACGGTACTATACAGTTTGAATAACGGAACAGTGAGATGGAAATCTTCCAAGCAAGATAATGTTACCGAATAAACAACACAAGTGGATTATTGCTGCAGCTGAGGCAGCACAATAGAAGCCTTCTGGATTGATAATAATCGTAATTAGATTATGAGTAGTTCTGTTAGCAGCTCAGCTAGGCTACAACACAGGCTAAAGAATTAATGGTCTCATCAACGTTCCAGATATATACTTCGATATTCATCTGATTCGTTCGGATCATACATCGTGGCGATGTGATGATCGAATAAATCGCATCAGATGATAATCATGGAAATCCGCTGACGAAAGCCTTTCCTCAGCAGAAGTTTGAGCGAACCGTATATAGTTCAGGTATAGGACACTTGAGTGATTGGCTATAGGCCAAGTGGGAGATTGTTGGACAGTTATGACCCATAGCATCACTATTTGTACAGATCATGGTGTTGTAGTACAAATTAACTATGTGACAAAGGAAATTGCTCTTTTATCATTTGTAATTAGATTACCAAGATGTATAAATGATAGAAGGTCCATATGATTAGTTCTGGATTGATAAGATATGAGACAGTATCAATCCATGAAGGTTTAATCATTAAATATCCCTAGTCGTAGTATTATCGAGATTGGACATCGATAATGTAGAATAGACTAGTATTACACTTGTGCGCGTTGTGAGAGCATAACGGCATAGTTCTCATATATTTGTGTATAAGATACTCATGCAAGTGTAATAGGAGATTGTGTTTACCGATGGTGCGGAAATAGCTTCGCTCTGGATAGACCCCCGGAATTCCATTGGTAGTATGACTATGTGTCTATGGAAGTCTGAATCAGGGTAGGTGTATTTGGTCTTAATCTGAGACTTGCAACGCCAATACTTGCGACAATTAATATAATTTCGTTTTGGTCGTCCAGGGCTTTAACAGGTTCTGTGTATGCCTCTTCCGGGTATATTGAGAATCGTAGTGTATTGGGTGTGATGTTGAGATGGAAGTATCACTCCAGTCATAGTGGAGATGATGATCATGTAGGATACGGAACTAGTTCTCTTATGTACTGCAGTCATCGGGATAATATGACTGCGTCATGATTATCTGGTATAGAGACTAGTTACCAGAGATCCGATATATGCTTCGTACGTGGCAGACACATTTCTAACCCCAGGCCTTGCACGTGACATCCCATACTGGATCGAAATATGCAATACTAAGTATACTACGCCTGATATAGATCACATATTCCAGTAAGAATATTTCTGGAGAATCAGGTAGGCACGATGCTTTGCTAGAAGCCAACCATGTCTTGTAAATCGGTAAAAAACGTAGTACTAGGTACGTACGTGTTCGGATAGTCCGACGATCGGATTTACTGCCAACATATCCGGGGATCTCATGGGTTGCTTCCCGAAGATTCACCGATGAAGTATGACTCGCACTTCATTAATCTGTGATTAATAATATAAGAGAGAAAATTAATCTGGGATTAATTGCGGAGATATTTTATCTGAGATAAAATATTATTTAAAAGAGAGAGAACGATTATTTGGAATTAATCGATAAAATAATATATGAATTAATTCGTTAGCGACGTGAATAGTGATTTGCTAGGCATAATTATTTAATTACGTCGCAATGGAAAATTCGTTAATTCGGAATTAGCGAACCCGAGCCCGGGAGTGTTTGCGGGCCCACTCGCATTTGGAATTCAAGAGCGGCCCACAAGTCACATCAAGCGTCAAACAACTAGTCACATCAAGCGTCAAATCACTTATCACTTTGAGTGATGTGATGTCTAGTTACTTTTGATGTGAATAGTTAATGTGGGTTGTTGAATGCAT
>SKCR01018173.1:0-20351 GCA_019454045.1 Zanthoxylum bungeanum | reverse complement strand
TATTTAAACGACTATATTTTAAATCGGGGATAATTTCAGGATGGTCCTAGAAATAAATAATAAGTTACTTTATTTGATAAAATAACCTATTATGCCTAAGTCAAGAATTAGCAAATAGTAGAGCATAATCTTTGGAAGATGTATGTGATGATAACTTAAGTGCTTAATTCGATATACTTGTCATAAATCTATGATTAGATTTAAGAAGTATTAAAATTGCAATAAATAACTCTTGGAGGGTTAAAGACTATTCTCGAGGAGATAAAGTGAAACTTTGCAATTAGGTAAGGCGCATCATACTTCAATATTCTAGAAACCCAAGGCTTGGCCAAAGGCTTCTGAAATATTTGAAAGGGCAAAGGCAAAATCATTATGATCTTCTGGGAAGATAAATGACATATCCTAAAGTGATTGTCATTTGGATATGGCAGACACAAAGGAATTGAAGAAAGGGCAAGGCTCTGAATTTAAGAATATTTGTCAATATTATGTCTATTACTAGTATTAAAATTGGATTTTAAAATACTTAGTATGGTACATAAATTATATGGATTGATGTTCAGAATCTGCTGTGAGCAGGATACTGACTTCATGCTGAGATTAATCTGTGAATCGGAAACGGGACGAAAGTCGCTGTTTCGATCGTAGAATCCTAAGTTTAGGAACTACCTTTTGGGTATATACTTAAATTAGGAACTGTTATAATGTAACTAGTTTGACTAGAAATATTATCTTTATATCAGTGTTTAATCGTTGCGGATAGACCTTTATATTCTAGAACACTAAAGTGTTTCATTATAAAAAGAATGAATTAAGATAAACACATTAGATGTGAGTAACAGAATTTATATTTTGAATATAAATAGTATCTCAAATATAAAACATGACAAATAAATAGCTCAAACTGATTTGATCAGTAAGAAACTAATTGTGGCATTGTTGTCTGGGACACAATCAAACAAGACTCGTATATCCACACATTCGAAGAGTGGGTACTAGGACTAATTTGATTTTATTCAAATAAAGTCTACGAATCTAGTTTATTTGGCAAAGTGCCTAAAACACTATTTACTTGGTAAAAGTGCTAATGCCACCGATCTTTTAGCCCTATTCATAGTGAAGTAAGTGGGCCCATATCTAGCAATGCTAGATGTGAATATGAATATTTCGTGACCTTAACGGATGTGGCATCACGTTATGGTTATGTGTTTCTTTTGAAGAACAAAAATCGATAACTTTAGAGTTTCGACACGAAGTAGTAAAACAGATCGTCTAAAGTATTAAACCGTCGTGGTAAGACCATAATGGAAAATACTTAAGCAGTAAGTTTCAAACATACGTGAAAGAGTATAGTATTCTTTCAATGAGGACTCCTCCCGAGACATGTCAGTTTGACTGTGTGTCCGTACGGAGAAACCGAATTTTGTTGGACATGATAAGGTCAATCATGAGTCGCTCTGAGCTACCATTTCCTTCAACGGATATGCATTAACAGTGCAATACTTATTTAGAATAAGGTTCCATATAAATCTGTTTGACAGGATTCATATTATATATGAACAGGAAAGAAACAAGGTTTCACACTCCTGAAGATTTGGGAATGCTGGGCATATGTTGGATGATATCAAACTAAAACCCAAATTGGATTAGTGCAATTTGTAGGTTATCCTAGGGAAAACCATAAGTATAGTACTTATACATCTCACGAGAGAACAATGTTATTGTTGTTCACCATGCGGTTTTCCTAAGAGGAATACCGAATGCCAGTGGTAAGTGAGAGGATGGTATAACTCGATGAAAATCGCAGTAATACTGTTCAAGGCACGAATCTTAATGGAACGTAAATAGTTCATCAAGGATGAAACTATTACCATTAATCTTCGAATACACAAGAACCGCGTAGATCGAAGAGAATCAGAAAACAACCTGGGGGTATGGGTTTCTGATCTCACCTCAAAACGATGTCAATCTTCTTGAGGTAGACTAACCGACTATGTTTGAGGAAGTGATACAAGGTATCGACTCCCTTTTATGGCAAAGTTCCATGAGTCCGAAGTGGATTCCATGTATTCCAACTATGTTTAGACACTAGTTGATGTACCGTAAGGAATTGTGCCTATTGGTACTTAAAAGTCTTCAAGGAAGACATACATGGATGGCAACATACCAACGTACAAAGCTAGGCTTTTAGCGAAAAGGTATCGTTATCAACATTGTGTTGATTACAGTTCAACCTTTTACCTGTTGCCATGGTAAATCCATTGGATAATGCTTGCTGAAATTGTACATTTATGAAATGTGTCAGTTAAAGATCAAAATCGCTTTCCTTAAACGGAAACCTTTTGGAGGATGTTTATAACATCCTGACGATTTTGTCGTACCAGCAAACTAGGTTTGCGGGTTGTTCGATCCATGTTTGGATTGAAGCAAGCATAAGGTTCTTAGAGCTGATGTTTTTTGTGTTAGGTTTATTCTAAGGTCCCAAGATCAAACAAGCAATGAAAATCATGTGTGAACACATCAAAGGAGGTAGCGGAATACTCACAATCGATCGGTTGAGACGATTTGAAGACGAATGAAGCCACAAAGTGTACTACCATTCACGCCCACTGCAGCAGTTCACTGCCTCCAAAACAAAATTTTGAGCTGCGAAAATGAGCTCCAAGATTGCGTCAAACGAATCCCAACTCATGGGTGAACCTCCCTACCACCTTCGCAAGTCTCGTAAGTGTGCTAGCACTTGGATTTTCACCATGAACAACCACTCTATGCTTCCCTTTATTCACGCCATTTCTGGTTCAAAACCAGTGAGAGAAAACAGTTTTGGGCGTGACTAGAAGAAGAGAAAATGAGAGAGATGAAATTGTGTATTAGGTTAGTAAATGATTTCCAAAATCACTTTATATATTTTTCATAAAAATATATTAAAAACAATTACTAATTGATTAAATAAAAACCAAAAGTAAATGCTTTTCCCTCCAATCACTATTACACCTACTTACATCAACTATTCATTGTCACTTTAATAAGTGATGTAAGTCTTTCAATCATCAATCACATCAATCAATCACATCACTCAAAGTGACATTTGATTTGACGCTTGATGTGACGAATGATTTGACGCTTGATGTGACTTGCATTGCCGCACTCGAATTTGAAATAAGAATGCGCTCGCAATCACACTCGGGCTCGGGTTCGCTAATTCCTAATTAGCGATTTTTCCGTCGCGTCGTAATTAAATGATTACGCCTAGCGAATTCACTATTCACGCCGCTAACGAATTAATTCTAAATTAATTCGTTCGCCCGAATTAAAATCTAATTTTAATTCCGCGTCGAAATCTAATTCATTTAATATATCGAATATATTAATTTACCGATTATTCCAAATTAATCATTATTCTCTCTAGACGATATTTTATCCTAGATAAAATATCTCCGCATTAATCCTAGATAATTTTCTCTCTACTACTATAATCCCAGATTATTTAAGAGTGCGAGTTATGCGTCATCGGTGGATTATTGGGAAGCGACCCATGAGATCCCGGATATGTTAGCAGTAAATACGGTCGTCGGAGTATCTGAATCACGTACGTACCAAGTACTACGTTCTACCGATTTACGAGACAAGGTCGACTCCTAGCAAAGCACCAAGTCTTCCCAATTCTCCGGACATATTCTTATTAGAATATTTAAGGATCTATATCAGGCGTAGTCTACTAAGTATTGTGTATATCGGCCCAGTATCGGATAGTCACGTGCTAGGGCTGGGGTTGGATAAGTGTCTGCCCCGTCCGAAGCACATGTCGGATGTCTGGTAACTAGTCTCTATTAATCGGATATGCATGACCTAGTCATAATATCCCGATGGTTGCGCAACACTTAAGAGCACTAATACCATATCCTGCGTGACAATCATCTCCACTATGACTGGAGTGATACTTCCGTCTTGACATCACACCCAATACTCTACGATTCTCAATATACCCAGCATTGGCGTACACAGAACCGGTTAGAGTCCTAGACGACCTCAACTAAAGTATATTGATTATCGTAAGCATTAGCGTGCAAGTCTCAGGTTAAGACCAAATACACCTACCCTGATGTCGGACTCCCATAGACACATAGTCATAATACCAATGGGATTCCGAGGGGTTTTCCAGAGCGAAGCTGTTTCCCGTACCATCGGTGAAACACGACCTCCTATCGCACTTGCATAAGTATCCAATACATATATATATGAGAATTATGTCGTTGTGCCCTCACAACGCGCACAAGTGCAATACTAGCCTATTCCGCATTATCGATGTCCAGTCTCGATAATACTCCGGCTAGGGATATTTAAATGATTAATCCTTCGTGGACTGATACTGTCTCATATCATTCTCAATCCAGGAACTAATCATAGGGACCTTTCTTCATTTATATATCTATGGTGATCTAATCACAAAAGAAGAGAGTGCAATTTCCTTGTCACATAGTTAATTTGTTACAACAACACAATGATCTGTACAAATAGTGACGCTATGGGTCATTTTGTCCAACATTTTGATGTAATCATAATGGTTATGATTTAATTCAAAACGAAAATAATTCTTGTGTATATAAGGAGGTTAGTGGGAGCGCACTGACAATGAATGTCCTGTATAAAATAATGATAATATATGTCATTTCTTGGAAATGATATTCCCATAAAATAATCGGCGAAAGCTTGGCTTTCGAGATAATTCACCGTAGAATTCTAGGAGAGTAACAACCTTATTCTAAGAATAAAGATCTATTGGATAGATTTAAAGTTGTTAACACTCTCTGAGAAATTGTACATTTAAAATGTACGTGACCTGGTGTCTCATACGCTTTAAGCATATGGAGTCACAATCAGACCAATCCGAGTGATAGTCACTAGATTGAAGTTAACAACATTCGTTAGTATCTTAGAGAGCTAAGGATGTTGTCTTATTCTGTGGAGATGGAGAACTTGAAATGACTGGGATCGCTGTAGCAAGTTTCCAAACCGATAAAGACGACTATAAGTCGCAAACGGTACTATAAAGTTTGAATACCGGAATAGTGAGCTGGAAATCTTCCAAGCAAGATACTGTTACCATATAAACAACAAATATGGGTTATTGCTACAGCTGAGGCAGCAATAGAAGCCATTTGGGTCGATAATATATCTAATTAGATTAGATATAGTTCTGCTAGTGGCTGAGCTAGGCGTCAGCACATGCTAAAGAATTAATGGTCTCATCAACGATCCAGATATATACTTCGATATTCATCTGATTCGTTCGGATCATACATCATGGCGATGTGATGATCGTATAAATCGCATCAGACGATAATCATGTAAATCCGCTGATGAAAACCTTTTCTCAGCAATTTGAGCCAACCATACATAGTTCGGGTGTTAGGCACTCGAGTGACTGGCTATAGGCCAAGTGGGAGATTGTTGGACAATTATGACCCATAGCGTCACTATTTGTACAGATCATGGTGTTGTTGTACAAATTAACTATATGACAAAGGAGATTGCTCTCTTATCATTTGTGATTAGATCACCTTTGATGTATAAATGATGAGAGGTCCCTATGATTTGTTCCTGGATGGAGAATGATATGAGACAGTATCAGTCCACGTAGGATAAATCATTAAAAATCCCTAGTCAGAGTATTATCGAGATTGGACATCGATAAATACGTAAAAGACTAGTATTTCACTTCTGCGCGTTGTGAGGGCACAACGGAATAGTTCTCATATATTTGGGTATTGGATACTCATGCAAGTGTAATAGGAGGTTATGTTTCACCGATGGTACGGGAAACAGCTTCGCTCTGGATAGACCCCCTCGGAATCCCATTGGTAGTATGACTGTGTGTCTATAGGAGTCCGAAATCAGGGTAGGTGTATTTGGTCTTAACCTGAGACTTGCACCGCTAATACTTACGACAATCAGTATACTTTGGTTGAGGTCGTCCAGGGCTTTAACCGGTTCTGTGTACGCCAATACTGGGTATATTGAGAATCATAGAGTATCGGGTGTGATGTCAAGACGGAAGTATCACTCCAGTCATAGTGGAGATGGTGTCACATAGGATACGGTATTAGTACTATTAAGTGTTGGGCGGCCATCGGGATATTATGACTAGGTCATGTATATCCGATTATAGAGACTAGTTACCAGACATCCGACATGTGCTTCGTAAGGGGCAGACACAACTCCAGCCTTAGGCCAGCACGTGACCATCCGATACTAGATCGATATGCATTATACGATGTATACTATGCCTGATACAGATCCTTCATTCCTGTAAGGATATTTCCGGAGAATTGGGTAGGCATGGTACTTTGCTAGAAGCCAACCTTGTCTTGTGAATCGGTAAAACGTAGTACTTGGTACTTGCGTGTTCGGATAGTCCGACGATCGTATTTACTGCCAACATATCCGAGGATCTCATGGGTCGCTTCCCAATGATTCACCGATGATGTATGACTCGCACTTTAATTAATCTGGGATTAATTCGATGAAAGAGAAAATTAATCTGGGATTAATTACAGAGATATTTTATCTGGGATAAAGTATCGTCTAAAGAGAGAAACGATTAATTTGGAATTAATCGGGTAAATTAATATATTCGATATATTAAACGAAATTGGATTTCATTACGAAATTAAAGTCAGACTTTAATGCGAACAAATGAATTAATTTAGAATTAATTCACTAACGACGTTCGTAATATATTTGCGAGGCATCGATATTTAATTAAATTAGATTTAATTATTTAACGATGTAAGTTCGTTTAATCGGATTAACGGAACCGAGCCGTGGCAAATGTTCGTAGAGATATTTGAATTTTGAATTCAAATATGTGGGGCCCATGTGTGGTAGGTGTACCTACCACCCAACTACCTTGTTTTGCTTTTTGAAAAACCATTTACCCACACCTACCAAGTTTAGGGTAAAAGTGAATTGGTTTACCAAAAGGTGAATAACAAAAGGGCTCTCTACACTTTGGTAACTCAATTATTTTTCATTAGATGAAATTTGAAAAACCCTAGACAACTCTCTCTATCTCTCATCTCTTCAGCTCACGCCCAAGGGCCAAAGTTCACTGTTTTTCTGTCAACAAATGTGAGCAGTGAGGAAGCATTTTGTGGATTTTGTGGCAAGATCCAAGTGCTAGCACACTCTTAGAAGACATACGAAGGTGATAGGGAACCCATCCGTGAGCCAGGAATCTTTTCATGAAGCTTGGAGCTCAAAATCTTGGACTCAAAACTGAAAAATCAAGACAGTGGACTGCTGCATTGGGCGCCATTTTGATGAAAGAAAATCAACTTTTGTTCTTCATCAAATCGTCTCAACCGATCGATGTGAGTATTCTGCTACATCCTTTGATGTATTCACACTTGTTTATCATGCTTGTTATGATCTTGGGACCTAAATAGAAACCAACAATGTGTTTATTAACTTGTATACTTGCCGTGTGTTAATCTTTATGTCTGCAAATTTAGACATAGATTACATACTAATAGGCTGTATGCAAATTTGGATATGTGTTACATGTAAATTTAGATGAACTTGTTGATGTATGAATGTGAATTTAGAAGCCTGATACTCTTGGAAATAAGTGTTACTTAAACTTGATTAAATTATTACATAAATCCTTTCGTTACAAGTGACATAAGTAAGGGACCATTCCAACCCAATGGTTTGAGGTCTTCCCTGCGAGGGGTGAGTGCGGCCTTAAATCTCTTTTCCTAGTTCACACAAGGTGGTGACTCCATTATTCTCCGGTTTAGTAGCCGTGGCCTCCGTGGCTATCCGTACTCCCGACGGGCGCGAGCCCGGGGAGACAGCATGCGTCCAGCTCCTGTGTTCCCACAGTCTGGCGACTCCACTGGGGATAGAGAATCGGCCCCGAAATATTGTCTTGTAATGTTTGGATTTATGTTCTAATTGACCGTGTCTATAGTGGATAAAATGAGGGTTTAATCAAGGGCATCTTGAGGCTAGGTAATGGTTTGGTGTCTTTCTTCATTCACTACCTTCCTAGAAGGAAAAGCTGTGTGAAGGCACCTATATGGCCATCTACCCTTAGCCTATTGTGATGGAATAATTTGGTGGACTCGTTGTTTATT
Source organism: Zanthoxylum bungeanum (assembly GCA_019454045.1). Lineage (NCBI taxonomy): Eukaryota > Viridiplantae > Streptophyta > Magnoliopsida > Sapindales > Rutaceae > Zanthoxylum > Zanthoxylum bungeanum. Next base: position 12,210 of record SKCR01018173.1, on the reverse strand, counting down.
CCTGTCACCAAGCGATAAGAGCCTAAGAGGCTAGGGATTAAGAGAGCCTCGCTCCACCCTCCCTCTGGGGAATCTACAACGGGAAATCCATTTGACAGTCAGTCACACACCATAGCTCATTGGCAACGTACCTTAGTGTATAAAAAAGGGTTCGCTCACTTGGTCGCTCGAACCCTTGATTGGGGAGACCTAGTTGTGGGCCATCATTCGCAGTGAGAGCCTTTGTCTACACTCTTGCGAACCCACCCATAGACTGGGTTTGTATGGTTAAAGTAACAATTATTTCCTTGAATATGTGCTTGTGGAGCATCCTCATTTGGATGCAGTTGGACTATTGTCAGAAATGCGGACTTGCTGGGCGATTTTAAACTGGAGCGAGTTCGTACCTTATGACTACTAGGCCCAAGGCTTTGAAATGTCGATGGGCATTACGTAGAATTATTACTTTATGTTTGCATTATCTTTTATGCTTGCGTTTGGGAACATCGTCGTTTGGATCCATTTGGACCATTTGATGGGATATGGGCCTGTTGGGCCATTTAAACTGGGGCAAGAACATATTTTATGACGTTGGGCCAAAAGCTTCTAAGTGTTGATGGGCCACTTTGTGCTTGTGGTCGGAACATTACCATTTGGATTTAGTTGGGCTCTTTGCCATGAGATGTGAACTTGTTGGGCCATTTAAACTGGGACGAGTTCACTCCTATGACAGTTAGCCCGAAAGTTTCTAAAATGATAACGGGCCGATTTGTTTGAGAATTTTAGTTAATGTAGTATGTTATATATGGACATGCATCTCGTGCACCTCATACATACATATATCATGTTAACACCATCTATGTCTTAAAAAGACATCATAGATACCCGTTTGGGTTAGAGAATGGACAAGGCTCATTAAAAGAACAGTAACAGTCATGAGTGAATCTGGTAATGAGGTATCCCGTATGGATCAGTTAGAGAACAGTCTCGCCAAGGTCACTGAACAGTTGCAAGCTTTGACTACTGCTGTGGCTGGTAGGCTGTGCCCCGTGCTGGGGGAATTTCTGAGAATGTGAGGCGTGAGGAGCCTCCGAATGGTTGGGGGATGATATCCCCACTTTTGATGATGATATGGCAGAGTTTGCAGCAGGCAGAGTATCTGGGTCTCCGGCAGAGTTACAGAAACTTCGGATCAGGTTGAGTCAGTTACCCGCAAGATGAGGGGTAAGAATGAGGATTTGCTGGATTATGACACACTAACTTTCGAGGAACAGTTGCACAGTTCAAGATGCCTGATGGCTAGTTTAACGGGAATGGGATCCAAGGGTGCATCTCCGACAGTTTGTATCAGTCATGAGTTCAGTTGGCCTGTCTCAGCGCCAAGTGCAAAAATGTTTGGAATGTCGCTCGAGGGAGCTCCCGTGGTGTGGTACCACAGTTTGGAGAAGAAAGTGAAGGAAGATTGGAGGGAGATGGCGGATGCCTTTCTGAAGCAGTATGTCACTGACCTAGAGATCGATCTGTCACTCCGTGATCTGAGAATGTTAAGCAGAAAGCGGAGGGAGATTTTTAAGGAGTATGTGGACCGGTGGAGGGTCAGTTGTTGAAGATGCAGACTAGGCCTCGGAGAAGGACCAGATTAAAATGATTATCAAGGCCACCAGGCCCTCCATTTACAGCAAGTTGAGGAGGATGACCTCCATGATTACAGACTTTCGGCAGTTGAGGGAGACTGTCATGGACATTGAAGACGAAGAGGCGGAAAACAGAAAATTCTATGGTCTGAACAGGAGGCCCATTGGGGGAACATCGGGAACAAAGCCTGTTTCTGCTGAGATTGCCGCTATTCGGAACCGGCAGTTTTCCAACTTGGGAAGGCCCCTGTCCAAGGTGCTAGAGAAATTGAAGAGGCAAGGGCTTTTAAAACCCTTGGAAGCCAAACCATTACCCCATTCCCTACCATCACATTATAACCTAAGCGTTTACTGTCACTTTCACCAACAAAAGGGCCATGACACCGACAACTGCGCCCGACTCCGCCATGAAATCCAAGACCTGATAGATTCCAAGAAAATACCTGACCCAGAAACAAAACAGCCTGACACACACAGAAACCTCTTACCCAATTACTGTGTCGTACCACCACCAGCCTATATGATCAATTATGGCCTCCCTGAAGACCTTGTCCTAAAATCCTTTCGCCCTCAAGCCTTTTGCCTGGGAATCTGGGATAGTACTAGTGAAGATGAGACTGAGTAGGGGAAAAACTTTTGGCTTGATTTCTCTAGCAGTGATGAGGAAGAAGTAAGGGGAATGACGCGCATCGGTCGTTTTTTACAATGATGGGCAGAAAAGGGTAAGGAAGTTTTTACAGATGGTAGAGAAGTGGTTGAGACTGCAGAAAATACTGAGGGGGTATAGTGCTGAGGCAATTGAGGAAGACTAGAGCACAAGTGAGTATCTGGGAACTGTTATGTGCATCTCGGGAGCATAGGCAGGCTATGGTTGAGGCCTTGAGGAAGATTGTGGTACCGGAAGAGCCAACCCTGCAATGTTTGTTGGGTCCGTTCAGAAAGAAGCTTTGCGATATCTTTTTCTGAGGATGAACTCCTGGCGGATGGAAGAATCATAATAGGCCTCTATTTATCAGGGCCGAGGTGAGGGGCAAGAGAACTTCATGCGTGATGGTGGATGACGGTTCTTCCATCAATGTGTGCCCACTGAAAATTCTGGCAAGATTAGGTATGAAAGCAACAGACTTGGACCCCTCCATATGACTATTAAGGCTTATAATGACAGTAAAAGGGAGTTGAGGGTACCTTTGTGGCTATGTTCAAGGTAGGACCGATTGAAGATGAGGTTGAGTTCACAGTATGGACATCCCGGCTACTTTCGCCTTATTGTTGGGAAGGCCTTGGTTTCACAAACTTGGGGGCGTGCCTTCCACTTTACATCAGATGATCAAGTTCCCATATGAGGGAGAAGTTGTTACTATCCGGCTGAGTTAGATAATGCCGTGGCTGCCTTGGAGATACAACCTTTCACGAGGTTTCAGGTGTCAGCTACTTTTGAGGAGTGGGTGGATCCTAGGGTGGCTAGGATTATGGAGAAAATGAAGTTTGAGCGGGTAAAGGTTCAAAATTACCAGATTTCAGAGGACAGACTACTTGGAAGGGTTTGGGGTACAAGTCTGATGAAGAAAAGCCAAAGGTCAAGAAAAAGGGCCTGAAACTGATGGAATGTTTTGTGAAAGCTTCAGGATATCAAGGGGAGCCTGAACCTGTGGAAGTTAATGGAATTGTGGTACCTGGGTTTGAGATCTTCCAGGATATGTTGGGTAAGAAGATGATAGTTGAAGAAATTGTGAAGAAAGAAGAAGAGAATTGGAGGAAGAACTGATGAAGTTGGAGAGCCTGACTCTGGGAGAGGACGAAAAGCCTGAGGAAGATCTGATTGCAGAGGAAGAAGTGTCTATAGATGATGAAGACATTTACCTTCCTGATTTGTTTGAATGTACTTCTGCATTATCCAATAATAAAGACATTTCTTTTGCTTACTTGCCTGAGTCATTTCCATTTACTTTGCACGAATCAAGCATATTTGACATCAGTTCAGCCAGAACTACCACATTTAACTTGGTATACTTGAGAACCCCAAGGAAATTCTGATTGCGAGTGAAGTAACCTCCGAAGAGAGGGAGAAACTAGAAGAAGTGTTGGTCAGATATGCCAAAGTGTTTGCTTGGTCCTATGAGGACATCTTGGGGTAGACAGAAACATTGCCCAGCACACAATACCAACTTATCCAAATATGAGGCAGTAGTAAAATAGAAACTCCGGCGGATGAGACCAGAATGGGCTGAGAAGTCAGAGAGGAGGTTAAGAAACAGAATAGATGTGGGGTTCTGGAAGTAGTAAAGTATCCTGAGTGGTTGGCTAACATAGTACCGAGCCGAAGAAAGATGGAGGTCAGAATGTGTGTAAACTACAGAGATCTCAACAAAGCTTGTCCGAAAGATGATTTTCCTCTGCCACATATAGATGTTCTGGTTGATAGTGCGGCTTTATCTGCTATGTATTCATTTGCAGATGGGTTTTCAGGTTACAATCAGGTTCTCATGGTCGAGGAAGACAAGCACAAGACTGCATTTGTTACTGAGTAGGGTACTTATTGTTACAAGGTTATGTCGTTTGGGCTTAAGAATGCGGGGGCTACTTATCAGCGGATGGCCACTACACTTTTCCATGACTTGATGCACAAAGAGATTGAGGTGTATGTGGATGACATGATGGTGAAATCAGAGACAAGAGTTGGGCATATTGAAGCACTGGAAAGATTCCTTCAGAGAGTTGACAGATACAATGCGGCTTAATCCCAAGAAATGTGTGTTTTGGGGTGACACCAGGGAAATTGCTTGGTCATACAGTAGGAATGGGCGGAATAGAGGTAGACTCCGAAAAGATCAAGTCAATCACAGAAATGCCTGCACCGAAGATAGAAAAAGAAGTCAGAGCATCAGTTGGTCATCGCCAAGTTGACATCAGTATGTGAGCCTATCTTCAACTGTTGAGAAAAGATCAGCCAGTGAGATGGAATGAACAGTGTCAGACAGCCTTCGACAAAATCAGAGGAGTATTGGTAAAGCCTCATATATTGAACCTCTGGACCGGGCAGACCTTTGATATTGTATTTGGCTATAGAATCAGAAGCACTGGGGCAATGATGGTACAGGCAGATGAGACAGGGGTAGAGCATGTGTTACTATCTGAGTAAGAAGATGCTCCAGTATGAGGCTCGATATCAAGAAGTTGAGAATATCTGTCTCGCAGTGTGGTATGGGCCTCCAGAAAATTACGGCATTACTTCCAATCATACAAGATCCAGATAGTGGCCAAGGAAAATCCTCAGAAGTATCTTCACTCGGTGCCTTCACTAGTGGGAAAATTGGGCAGATGGTTGGTATGGTTGACAGAGTTTGACATTGAGTATCTCACCTCCAAAGTGATCAAAGGGCGAGCAGTAGCAGAGTTTCTGGCATTGCAACTGGTTGAGGGGGATCAGTATAAGTTTGAATTTCCAGATGAAGAGATCCAAGCAATAACAGTTCAGAGATGGAAGATGTATTTTGACGGAGCAGTGAATTACAAGGGAATCGGAATTGGAATCGTGATAGTAACCCTCGAGGGAGAGACTTTGCCTTTGGCCAAGAGGTTGACATTCAGAGTGACTAACAACATGGCCGAGTATGAAGCATGTGCTTTTGGTTTGATGCTATTGATAGCATTGAGGGCCGGGAGTGGGAGTGGAAGTCTACGGAGATTCCATGTTGGTGGTCCAGCAGATGTGAGGAGAATGGGAATTGAAAGAAGAACGGTTGAAACCTTACCTTTTGCACCTCAGAAAATTGGCACAGGTTATCCCCGAGTGTAAGTTTCAGCACTTACCGAGAGAAGAGAATCAGATGGCAGATGCATTGGCTACACTTGCAGCAACTTGGGAAAATCAGAAAAGTTAGTGATGAGACCGTTGATACTGACAACAGCGAGCATACCTGTTTATGAGATAGAAAGAATTCTGGAAGTTGAGGTCGTCGACGGTAAACCTTGGTATTATGACATTCAGAGGTACCTGGAACATGGTGAACTCCCGGAAGGGGCAGGCAGAAAAGACAGAATAGCCATTCAGAAGTTAGCTTCCTAGTATGTGACTTTGAAAGGAGAACTGTATAAGAGGCAAGCAAACGGTATTCAGTTGAAGTGTTTGAGAAAAGAAGAAGCTCAGCATGTAATGGAAGAAATACACGCCGGGGTATGTGGTCCGCACATGAACGGGTTGAATCTGTCCCACAAGATAGTGAGACAAGGTTTTTATTGGTCAACCATTGAAACAGAGTGCGCGAAGATGGTGAAGCACAGTCATGACTGTCAAGCACATGGTAATTTGAATCACTTGCCGCACACAGAGTTGCACGGGTTGTCAGAGCCGTCGCCTTTCTCATCATGGGGGATTGATATGATTGGGGAAATTCGACCGAATGCATCGAATGGGCATCGCTTCATAGTAGTGGCAGTGGATTACTTCTCGAAGTGGGTGGAAGCCGAATCATTCCGTAATGTTACAGCAAAACAGATGGCAAAGTTTATAGCTCGGAACCTCATTTGTCGGTATGGTATGCCGCATCATGTAGTGACAGACAACGGGGTTCAGTTTCAAGGAGAGACGAAGGCAATGTTACAGAGGTACGGGATAGGCCACCACAAGTCATCACCGTACAGGCCGCAGGCAAATGGGGCAGTTGAGGCAGCCAACAAGACTATAAAGACAATTTTAGCCAAGATGACAGAAAATTGCAGAGATTGGGCCGAGAAATTACCGTATGCTTTGTGGGGGTACAGAACATCAGTAAGAACAGCAACATGGGCCACTCCTTACTCTTTGGTCTATAGAATGGAAGCAGTATTGCCGGTAGAAGTGGAAATACAGTCTATGAGGGTATTAGCAGAGGCAGGATTACCGGAACAGGAGTGGGCCGCACAGAGATTTGATCAGTTAGCATTATTGGATGAGAAGAGAACGAAGTCTTTGTATCACATGCAGTTGTATTAGAAGAGACTGGCCCGAGCATTCAACAAGAAAGTACGCCCCACCAAGATCAGAAAGGGTGATTTGGTACTTAAGTAGTCGAGGCCGTCGACGAAAGATCCGAGAGGAAAATTCAGACCTAACTGGGAAGGACCTTACATAGTACAGAAGGTAATGGGAAATGGAGCAGTGAAGCTATCAGACTTGGAGGGGAACGAGTTCACCGAGCCGATCAATGTAGACAGATTGAAGCAATATTTTGCATGAGGGAGAGAAGACCGAGCAGTCACCACGGGAATTGGCAGAAGACCTAACCCAACGGAATAAGAAAATCATTCATGCATACACGTAACATTGCATTCTCTTCGTGTTGTTTTTGTTTTGTGTTCGCAGGTTCGAAGAAAGGAAAATGTGGCAGAAATGAGCCAAGCAGCGTCAGCGCAATTTCAGTTTTTGGGATGAGTCCCAAGGGGCGAGGCCCATATCAGCTTGGGGGCGAGGCCCATATCATGTCGGCTTGGGGGCGAGGCCCTATAAGCTTGAGGGCGAGGCCCGTTGTCAGTTGTAGTTCCGGGTCCAGGTGCCCAGGGTCGAGGTGCCCACTACATCATCAGTTTGAGGACGAGGCCCCTATTGTCAGCGTGTTGGGTCGAGGTGCCCTCGTTGTCAGTTGTAGTTCCGGGTCGAGGTGCCCAGGGTCAAGGTGCCCACTACTGTTGGATAATATGACCCATAGCGTCACTATTTGTACAGATCATAGTGTTGTTATACAAATTAACTATGTGACAAGGAAATTGTACTCTCATCATTTGTGATTAGATCACCATAGATGTATAAATGAAGAGAGGTCCATATGATTAGTTCCTAGATTGAGAATGATATGAGACAGTATCAGTCCGCGAAGGATTAATCATTAAATATCTCTAGTCATAGTATTATCGAGACTGGACATCGATAATGCGGAATAGGCTAGTATTGCACTTGTGCGCGTTGTGAGGGCACAACGGCATAGTTCTCATATATTTAAGTATAGGATACTTATGCAAGTGCAATAGGAGGTTGTGTTTCACCGATGGTACGGGAAACAGCTTCGCTCTGGATAGACCCCTCGGAATCCCATTGGTATCATGACTATGTGTCTATGGGAGTCCGACATCAGGGTAGGTGTATTTGGTCTTAACCTGAGACTTACACCACTAATGCTTACGACAATCAATATACTTTAGTTGAGGTCGTCCAGGGCTGTAACAGGTTCTGTGTACGCCAATGCTGGGTATATTGAGAATCGTAGAGTATTGGGTGTGATGTCAAGACAGAAGTATCACTCCAGTCATAGTGGAGATGATGTCACGTAGGATACGGTATAAGTGCTCTTAAGTGCTGGCCGGCCATCGGGATATTATGACAAGATCATGTATATCCGATTATAGAGACTAGTTACCAGACATCCGACATGTGCTTCGTACGGGGCAGACACATATCCAGCCCCAGGCCTAGCACGTGACTATCCAATACTGGGCCGATATACACAATACTTAGTAGACTACGCCTGATATAGATCTTAGATATTCTTATAAGAATATGTCCGGATAATTGGGTAGACTTGGTGCTTTGCTAGAAGCCGACCTTGTCTCGTAAATCGGTAGAACGTAGTACTTGGTACGTACGTGATTCGGATACTCCGACGACCGTATTTACTGCCAACATATCCGGGGATCTCATGGGTCGCTTCCCAGTGATCCACCGATGACGCATGACTCGCATATTTATTAATCTGGGATTAATTTGATGAGAGAGAGAAAATTAATCTGGGATTAGTACGGGGATATTATCTAGGATAAAATATCGTCTAAAGAGAGGAAATGATTAATTTGGAATTAATCAATTAAATTAATATATTTGATATATTAAACGAAATTAGATTTCGACGCAGAATTAAAATTAGATTTTAATTCGGGCAAACGAATTAATTAGAATCAATTCGTTAGCGACGTGAATAGTGAATTCGTTAGGCGTAATCATTTAATTACGACGCGACGGAAAATTCGCTAATTGAGAATTAGTGAACCCGAGCCCGAGTGTGATTGCGAGCGCATTCGTATTTCGAATTCGAGTGCGGCAACGCAAGTCACATCAAGCGTCAAATCATTTGTCACATCAAGCGTCAAATCAAATATCACTTGAGTGATGTGATTGATTGATGTGATTGATTGATTGAAAAGACACACATCACTTTATTAAAGTCAAATGAATAGTTGATGTGTGTGGTTGAAATAGTGAAAGTTGGTGGGAGCATTTACCATTTAATTATTAGATTTTTTATTGGTAAATACTTTACATATTTTATGGAAAAATATATAAACCTTTTTGGAAAAGATTTCACTAATTTTTTACACATTTCCCTCTCTTTCTCTCCATCATGTTTCACGCCCAAATGGGCAGAAAATGCTCACTGGTTTCTCTTGTTTGGGCGTGAGTTTGGGAAGCAATGTGCTTGATTTTGTGGCAAAATCAAGAAGCAAGACTACACTCCGAGACTTGCGAAGGTGGTAGGGAGGTTCACCCATGAGTCGGGAACCATTCGACGAAGATTCGAAGCTCAAAACTTGACTCAAAACTGAAACTGTCAAGGCAGTGGACTGCACTGCAGTTGCGTTTTTGGCAAGGGAAAAATCAATTTTGTTTGTTGCCGATTCGTCTCAACCGATCGATGTGAGTATTCCGCTACCTCCTTTGATGTATCCACACATTGTTTTCATGTCTTGTTTGATCTTGGGACCTAGAAACAAACCTAACAATGGCATCAAGAGGTATAGGTTCAAGCATGAAAATGTAGGGCTTAAAATTGGGTATTTTGTATTTGTGCATGATTTTGTGAAATTGGATGATTGAGCATGCTTAATATATGTTGAATTGAAGATTGATTTGATCAATTTCAAGAAAATGTGATTGGATCAATTTTGCCCAAAAATGTTAAGTTGGCCGAATATGTATGGTGTTGGAATTCTTGGAATTTTCATTATTAATTCATTAGATGAGTTGTAATGAAGTAGGAAGATTGATTTGAGATTTAATTGGATTAATTTTGAATTGAACAAAAACCCCTAATACCTTCACCTTGGCCAAATCTACATTGCCCTATAAAGTCTTGGATTTTTGATTTTAGGACATTGGATGTATTGGAAATCATTTAGGATGTTGATTTAATGTCGATTGTGGGTTTGATTGGATTGAAACCAAATCGGACACAAAATCCCTCCTTTGGCCGAGAGCTTTAAAGCATGTAATGGGTTTGATTTTTTCATTTATGTGTTGGACATGTTATAATGATAATGAGCATGATTAATTGGACTAATTTGGTGTTTTGGAAGTATTGATTTAGTTGATTAATCATGTAATGCACTTTAGGTAATTAAATTGCGTAATTGGATTTATGAAATTTAATTATTTGGGCCTTAAATTGGATTTGGGCTTCTTAAGTTGCAATTGGGCTTATTGGGTTGATTTTATCAAGTTGGGTTTAGGCCAAATGGATTGGATCCAATTGGGCCCAAAACCTAACCATAAAAGCCCAATGTGACTAATAAACCTTTAAAGTTTATTGGGCCTAATGGGCCTAAATTGATTTCTGGGCTTATGGGGTTACTCTTGATTGGGCTTTGGTTGCCGAAGCCCACGCCTTGAAGAAATTAATTAAAGCCCATTAGACTTGAATTGAATTGACTTGGACGTTAATCGGGCTTTGAGACCCGGCGCGATTAAATTTGGAATTTAAGTCGAAAAGGCTTATTAAAAAGTGTAATATTTAATTTGTAATTGAATAGTGAATTAGTATAAATACATATTAAATTTGATTTAATGTTGTAGTTTAATTTAATTCATGAATTCGTACTTTGAGTACTTATTCGCAAAAACGAGTTTGACTCGAGCAAAATCAAATCGTTGTTTGAACATTGGATGATCACATAATTATCAGATTATTTAATTTGATTAGATTGATTGATAGCATGCTTATGTGTGAATACGTGGTTGTGATGAATGAAAATGTATATCGGATGGATATTAGTCGGGTGGGGCAAATTTGGAAATTGTTGTAATAAATTCGATTTATTAAATTGGACCTGCGTGTCCAGCCTTATCACCTTTATTCTCTTTGTATTCTCTTCAACCTATTCCCCTCAATGTAAATGAGGTTTCTTTAGAAGTGTAGTGTAACGTGGTAGAAGTAATACAAGTGCTAGCTCGAGTGAGAAAGTGAGAGATTTGATCTAGGATCAATGTGTTAAGTATCCATCCGCATATCATTATTATTTTATTTCATATGCGCTTTATTATGTATTTAGAATGCATGTTTAAGGGTGTATGATGATGAGACCTTAATAAAGATAATTAAATTGGTAGCCATTTGCACGCGAAAAGCCCTCATCAAATATCATGCGTCTTTTCCTTCCATTGAGTGATTCTTACTCAAGATCCTAGATTGGCAGGGTTTTGGCCAAAGTCAAGCCCTTGTCCGTCGAAGATGTGTTTGAATCACGAGGCTTTGTTCCATATTGGTGTCTTGTCCAAGTTGTGGTTTGTTGGCCAAGTCAAGACCACTTCTTGTCCAACGACATTGATTACGAAGCTTCCATGGTCAATGGGTCCACGCTTGACTGGGATCACTAGGTTTGTTGTGCCAAAGCCAAGCCCTATTTGATTCAGAAAAAATAGGTTAGGGTATATATTCGATATATAGGCATATATAAGATATATGTTTCGGACTTGGATGTCCACCTACTGGATCTAGGAGTTGGATGAGATCCAATTGATCTTCGAGATCTACCTAGTTAATTATCATACAATTTGTTGGCCAAAGTCAAGATTGTGTGATACTTTAACGGGATCCTAGCCCACTAGGAAACACGGTTTCCCGAGTACTCGACAGAGGGTTAGAGCCTCGACGAAAAATAGTGGGAGGCAGAATTGAATTTGCAATATTCTTTCAATTACTCGCCATACGCGCTCAAACAAATATCACTCGTCATATAAATTAAAAGTATTAGTTGGACTAATATTTAATGTTGTTTTAATAAATATAGTTGGACTATATACAAACTTATTCAATTATAGTTGATTAAATAATTGGATTATTGTAATCATTATAATAAATAGTACCTAATATAAATTGATTAAATAGTTGGACTATTGAATCAAGAAAGAATTGAAAAGTGGATATTTAAAATATAATCTGGGATTAAAATATTTTAAATGATTTATTTTCAAATTTGGAATAAAATAATAGGTTACTTTATTTGATAAATTAACTTATTGAACCTAAGCCCAAAATTAAGCAAATAAGTAGAGCGTAAATCTTTGGAAGATTTATGTGATGATGACTTTAGTGCTTAATTTAACATACTTTCAAAAATCTATGTTTAGATTTAATAAGTATTAAATTGCAATAAAATTCTTGGAGAATTATTGACTATTCTAGAGGTGAAAAGTCAAAGTTTGCAATTGGGCATGTAGCACAAGGTGCACATTTTCAATATTCTAAAACCCAAGGCTTGGCCAAAAGTTTGTGAAATATTGAAAAGGATAATTGACATATCCCAAAGTGACCACCATTTGGATATGGCAGACACGAAGGAATTAAAGAAAGGGCAA